>JANSTT010005259.1:0-29330 GCA_026745375.1 Platyura marginata
GTTTGAAGTTCCTTTTTCATATGATATACATTATCAATTGTTGCTTTCGTCCATGTTATGCCTTCCTGTAATTGTTTAATGACAAGGCCGAGTAAGCCATCCGGTACATCTGAAATTATTCTTTTAAAAATTGGGAACCTAGAAAATATCTAATTTAATATAATATACAAATTGATGTAGATGTTCCCTGTTTTGTTGTTAGAGAGTTTCTAAAGAATTTTAAAAATCCTTCGTTGGCATGATAAACGGTGGCAAATGAATTGGCATAATCGTCCAATAGTTTAGGAAGTTGCAACAGTTCATTATTCAATCCTATAAACTTACTGTGTCAATTGTTGATTAAAAAAAATCTTTATTAGGAAGGATTAAAAAAGGACATCTACGATCAAAAGATATTCTAATCTAAATATATATATATATATATAAAAAATGATACTAAAAATTGAAAAAAATATGTGACGTCATTTATGCTTATGCGGTTAAATATAAATTATTATTATTAATATAATATTGGTAAATACTGTAGCCTGAAGGGTATTTTATAATTTTGTTCGCTTTTTTTTTTAAATTTAATTTTACATAATTTTTAATTGATTTTACAATATACTTACGAAATTCATCATTTTCTGCATCTAAGTTCTTCAGAATCGATTGGACATTATTATAATTGGATTGAACAACGTCAGCAGTAACATTGACTATATTTTTTAAAAGTGGCATAAGCTCAAATATCTCTAATAACGAGAAAAAAAAACATATTCTTGATAATAGTACTTTTTTATAATAAATATTAATACAATAATAAATTACCTATGTACCCACCCCAGCCGAACCCAATATAATTTATAAAAAAAAATAGTCCCCAAAATACTTTCATTATTATTTTGTACAGACACGTTCAATGTTTAAACAATTCGAGACAAATTTTGTCACCCACAATCTTAACCTGACAATAACACTGACTACATTGTCATAAAATAAAAATCTGTTACTAACTTCAATTATTTGTTAAATATATAAAAAAGTTTTACGAAATAAAATAAAAAATGATGCAGTAAAATGTAAGCTGTGCACACCTTGAATGTAAAGGTGGTATGTATTACAAATTTAAATTATAAACAATTGTCTATGGGGGTCAGCTGTAATACTTTGAGCATATGGAAAGTGAAAGTTTTTTTTAAATGTTTTTTAACGATGATTTTAATCCTAGAATGCTCAATGAAATTGAGAGAAAATCTATGTTCCTGTAGTAGATATTTAAAAAAAAAAAAAATGGATGATGGCTTATAATGGTTTATTGCCTTTTTACTTCCCTAATTACTTAAAATTTTTAAACGATTATTTATCAATGCGGACGGACGAAAGAAAATTAAAAAGAAAATTAAAATTTCATGACAATTGTGTTATATTCATTACTAGAACTCTTCTAATTTTAAAAATATTTTTTTGTAGGTTCATTTTTGGCCGATTTTTAAACCTAAACCGTAGTTTGGGTTTAATGTAGGTTCATGTCAGACTAAGATATGTGCTATGTATCAATAAACATAAATATAATATATAGCTACAGTTAACCTTTGTATAATATACGGTACTACTATAACGCTGTTCCACAATTACAATACTTTTTAGAATTAAAGAATAAAAAGTAAAAAAAATCCAAAATTAAAAATTCGTTCCTGAAAAGGTTAACACGGAAATTTTCTGGAATTTATCATTGCTTTATACGACGATGCTATCTTAAATAATATTAGAATAATAATCAACGTATGTATATCAATAACAATTCTATAAAATATATATTATAGTCTATATTATGTACATACTATGGCTAGATGACAGGACAGCTTAAGTCGAGTTTATTTTTTATTTTACAAAGTTTTAACTTTTAAAAATATCCAGTTTTTTGTATGGACGATAAACGATGTAAGTAAACGAAAAAAATAAACCTAAAGGTACAGGCACACTCATTTTTTGATCGCGCGACAAAGCGTTCTCTTGTAATATACATATTTGTTTGAAGCCGTATAGAGAGAGAATCTGCCGCGGCGTTCAAGGTGAGAACGCCGCGGTCTGATTATTAGACTATTGAATTATATTTGATGCTAACAACTCATGGATTTCTTCAAAATTCTCCCGTTTTTTCAAAAAACTCACGGAAATAAATGAAAAACCGATCTTCATAAGATTTAAGCTCACGACAAAGCCTTGCATCTTCTAAATGCACCGCCGTTTTCTCGTTTTCATTAAGAATAATAGCAGCAAAGCTTCTTCTCATCATCCGAATTTGAATTTACTTCGAGTGACCGCACTTTGTCTGCCGGTACCTTAAAATTAATTCTGCGTAAGACTACCATTTTAAACTTAAGCTGTTCTGCCATAAAGTATCAATTGAATATTTTTAATTGATGCGTAGAATTAAATAATAAAAATATATTTAAGGATAATTCTGCGGCAATGTATAAATTCACAATGTTCTCTAATGTTTGATTGACTACCTCGAACAATTGATCTATATCTAAAATAGATTTTGATGGATTATATCCGGAAATTGCAATAAAATGATAAAAGAAATACTTATGGAAACTGTTGTGCAATCAAGTTTCTTAACTAATCGCATTAGATTCATTGCAAAATCGTCTACATTTGTCGATATATCGAAACAAATATTTGCCGCATTATGTGAAATTGTGTCTAATGAATCCAGCAGTTTAACTAACTTTTTAGCTGTGCAATAACAATTTTTTCTATAGTTATCAATTAACATAAATATTGTTTACCTTTTTTATCCTTAATTACAATTTTATTGCCATTTTTCGGTATGCTACTCAGTTCTAGAGAAAGTTTTTCACTCAAAATTGATATCATTATTAAGTTCCTAAAGATAAATCTCATAGAATCCTTCGGTATATTTAGATCTATAGAAAGAAAATATTTTAATTTAATTATTGATTGTAATTTATAGTTTTAAGTTCTCTACTGATATCATTTTTATCGCATTCATTTTCATAAATTTCCAGCAAAACCTTATACTCCGTTTTAATAGCTTGAAATTCATCAATAATGGCTTGTGATAATTTCACCACAGCCGTCAATTGAGTAATACGTTGAGAAAGCAACGAAGACGGCATGATATCTAAAAATTCAATGATAATATCAACAAAAAAAAAATTTAATATAAATTTTAGTTACGTATAGATGCGGAATTGCTCATCGATATGTTCCTATGAGTTTTGGCAATAGAACGGAAAATTGATTTTAAACTTGATTGTTCTTTTGAAAATATTCCATAAGATGAAATTAAATTATCCAATAGTTGAGATATTTTTGAAAATTTTTCATGCGTCGTTACAGCTAAAAAAAAAACTTTAAAATAAAGAAAAATTTGTAATTTTTCTAAAATAAATTTAAATTATTTCAATATTCTTTTTGTAGAAATCTAAGAGTCGACCCAATATATAAAAAAGTATTGGCGATAATCTAACAATAAGTCCTTTAGCTTACTCTATTCGCCTATCCATTTGAGAAACAACATGCTGATGATTGAAACAAGTGGACCCACATTTGATACGCATTTGATCGCTGCTAGTAATGTTCAAAATCAGTCCAAGACTCTACTATGCAAGACCAAGACCCAATGTACAAAACCAAGACTTAATGTGCAAGATCAAGACCAAGACTCTTCTACTAAAAAAAAGCACAAGACCAAGACATCGTCTACAAAAGCAAGACTGCCGTGGTCTTGGTCTTGATCTTGCGTTTGCTCATCAGCATCACTAATCGTTACCAAAGCAAAGGCTATTTTTTCGAATGCGTCAATACTTAAATTAGTGTAACGTCGATATGGTAGGATCGCTGACGTCTAACTTGTCTATATATCTAACTCTAAGAACACTAGGGTTCCTACATATTTTGACTTTCGGATTATCAGCGAGTTATTTATAGCCAAATGATTATTATGATCCATAAGGTTTAGTTAATTGTGGAACTCAACAATTCAAAGAATATCAAATGTTTGTCTTATTTTCATCCATGAATTGACGTTCGTATAGGAGATGTTAGAGAAACTTTCTATTGGAAACAATCCAATATGATTTACTTATGAGCATTGATTGAATGCGAGACATTCCTCTTCTAAAATAAAATTATGGCCGTACTTTATAGGTACTATTTTCGCTTAATCATTCATTTTTGTTTGAAAAAAAAAATGATAAGTATTTATGATTATTATAAATATTTCACATAACTTACAATCGTCATGTCCTTCCAGACTCCCGGTCCTATGAATTGAATACACATCATTTTTATCGGAATTTAGAGTTGTTAAAATATTCATAGCCATTTCTCTGAAATCGGAGATTAATTGATTTGTGTCTGAAATTCCAAAAAAATTCAGAAAATATAGAAATGTAAAAAAAAAAAACAATTATTATACTACACCTACGTAACTTCCATAACTAGATCCAATACAATTAATGATTAAAATTGCAATTAAAATATTACCCATTTTTTAAATTTTTTTTTGTAACCATAAATTCAGTTGAACGACTTTCAAACCAATGAATGTCTTACCACCAAATTACTTAAATGATTTTCGTACAGACACTTAATAATATTTTGTTCGCAATATCACACAATTAACCAATTGTACAAACATTTTATAGAATTATCATTTTTTTTTGTTTAAATGTATTGTTTTTAGCAAGAATAAAACAGTGGAATATTTCGTTTGTTTATTATCTTATCAAGATGCAAATATACCAAAAAGTCTCAAATAAATTAAAATATTATCTGAAACAACATTTTAACCACAGCGAAAATTATTTTTTTGGAAGATGTAATTTTTTACAGAATCTGTAGATATATTCTTTAAAAATTGTAATCATAAGAGGGATGTCATTGAATATGATTTGGGCATTTATTTATTTCTTTACATTTACTAAAAAAAATTATTTCGCGACCAATAATGTAATTCCATTAAAAATACAAAGTTTTTTTTCTAATTTATTAATAAACCTTAAAAAAACCCATAGAAAACCCAAATGGTGATTTTTTTCCAAAATAGCCGGTTTTTGGAGGTTTTTTTTCTAATTCATTTTTTATAAGCAACGGAGGAGTCCTTCTAAGGTTATGGTTTTAATGCGTTTTAAAAATTTTGAATTTGATGAGAAATTTTAAAATTTTCATATTTTTTTTTTCAGTGTAGACAAAACTTATTTCAATAAACGAAAAAATGATGTCGGATATAATTTGACGTTAACTTTTCACAAAGCTGCACTGTTTTATGAAAATATTTTTTCGAATCTTTTATCCGTTTCAGTTGTGTGTAATATTATTGTCCACTGTGTGTGAGCGGGACAATTTAATTCCATCCTTTAAATAATTCTCCAAATTGGCGTTCTGTCCCGTATTATTAGTTCATTAATTTCGCCTGTATACGTAAATATATTTTTTTAAATGCATTTAAAATTTATTTATTTTGGAAAATGTTATACGACATAATCTTGTACATTATAATAATTCAACTTCGGAACTCAAGATGCTCAACAAAGTTCACAAATAAGCGAAGAATTAATATTTTAAAAATATTTCTAGTGGCACTTCTACAACGTCGATTACTGTCACAACTTTTGTTATTAATTGATTTATTAAAACTAAAAATTGATGGACATCTAGAAAAAAGTAAAATTAAATTATTCTAAAAAAAAATTAATAAATTTAATCAATTACTTATAGTAAATTCGTTAGGATTTTTATATTGAACTAAATGCGAAAGATTCGTCGAGAAATTTCCAGCCTCTACAGAAATATTATTGCAAATAGCCGACAGAAAATGAATAAACGCACCTAATCCAGCTATAATCTCAACACCTTCGGCTATAATCAAAGATTACAATTTGTATTAATTAAAATATTGTTAATGGTAAGATTTGTACGGTCTTGATCGTTCATATTGCCATCTGCCGATTCGTATGCATTTGATGGTATGAGAGCAAATTGCTTTGACAATGCTTCACATAAATGAGAAATGCTTTCTATATTTGTAATCAGTTCGGACCACAAATCGTCTGAAATTTCTGCAATTTTCCTAATTATTTTTGATAAACATAAAATAAAAAAGTAAAAATTCTCTTACTAATATTACCGCGGGCGCATGTAGTTGGATTATTTTCAATCAATATTAAAAATTCGCTTTTTATAGTTTGTAATTGACTATTTATAAATTGAAGTGTCTCAACTACAGCCGTTAATTGTGCAATCCGTCGTACCGCTAATTTATCTGACAGATCTGACAGATAATATTTTTTTAATTGTGATAAAAATTAAAAATATTTTAATAGTTTTTACATGTAGCTGTGGGACTAGGTGTTTGATTCTGTACAATTCCACGAATATATGTAATCATTGTACTAAGCTCTTTTTCAAATATTCCAAATGAGGAACTAAAATCATCAATCAATTGAGGTATTTTCGAAAATTCACCATGTACACCTGAAAATCAATTCGAATTAGTAATTGTACTGAAACGAACCTAATTAGTTACCAACCAATCTCACTACTTTTGTCAGCATTTGTCAGAATTAATTGTAAATCATTTTTGTTTTCTTCTAAAACATTTAAAATATTGAAACCGAATTTCCTGACGTCGGATTGTAATTGAGATGTTTCTAAAAATCAGTTGAAAACATTAACAAAATATATGGAAAAGGAAAAAAATATTTTACCAATGTAACCGCCATAACTAAATCCAAAACAATTGATTGTTAAAATAAGTGCCAAAAACTTGATCATTTTTGCCTGTTATTATTCACCCTGCAAACAGAAATGTATTACTGTTAACCATTTCTAAAATGCTTTCCTTATATACCTAACTCTTTATTTCTCAATGTGTCAAAACACAGTATATGTAAATATTTATTTTCGATTAATTATCGATACAAAAATATTGTTTTTCTGAATTTCAAAAAATATTGCCAAATATTGATTTTACTTTAAACTAAAATAAACTAAACTAATTTGTTCCTGGCACTGTCGAGTATAAATGTAAATGCCGTTCCATTTATACATATCTTGAAGTTTTATTTTAATCTAAAAGAATTACATCAAAAATCGGTAACATGAAAAAACGGTTCACCCTAATAATAAGTTGTATGAATTATTTTAACGTGTTTTTTTCAGATCTACAACTTTTTTTTATAACATTTTTCCCTAAAATGTAAAATAAAGGCGAGAAACTAAGTAGTTTATATGAAAAAATGCAAATTGCATAACATTGGGGACCTTTGAAACAGAGAGGAAGACGACCAAAAATCTATAAGTCGTAGGACATATATTTTTTGCGGTATAATTATTAGAATTTCGAAATCTTAATAAATAAGAGTTCTATACATCGAGTATACTACCCTATTGTATTGTAATATGAGTTACGTTTAGAACTTTCTAGTCTATTAGAAAAATATTTCTTTTTTTTTTTTTTATTATCTATGACTTACATATGTACACAAAATTATTATTTAATAAATTTTAATCAAACGATTAAAATATGTAAAAACAATTTGAAATTAAATGCAGCACCATAACTGTGGATAGTGGAAATTTTTATGCTATTAATTAAATTTCTATTTTGTCGTTCTCTATAATTTTGGTCATATTTATTTTTTCTATTCCCAATATATTTCGAGTAAATCATTAATTTATGTCAAAATTAGCTACAGATAGAAATATTTTACTCCATATTTCCCCCTTAAAACTTGTTTTGTTTTATTCTATTCTATTCTTAGAAAATAATAGTCTTGCATATTGTAATAATTTCCAAATTCGTAAAATGACTAAACAAAATGGTTAAATTAAATGCTAAAAATAATACAAAGTTCTACTATGTAGGTACTCGTTTATTTTATTAATGACACAACTTTATTAAATTAATTTTTTACAAATATTTCTAATTTCACTTCTACAACGTCGATTACTGTCACAACTTTTGTTATTAATTGATTTATTAAAACTAACAGTTGCTGGTCATCTAGAAAAAAATTCAAACAAAAATATTGCATAAAATAAAAATAAATAAATTCATCAATTACTTATAGAAAATTCGTTAAAACTTCTAAGCTGAGGTAATTGCATAATATTCGTCGTAAAATTTACAGCCGCTACAGAAATTTTATTGCAAATATTCGACAGAAAATGAATAAACGCATCTAATTCCGCTAAAATTTTAACACCTTCGGCTATAAATAAAGATTACAATTTTTATTAATTAAAATATTTCTGATAGAAAGATTTGTACGGTCTTGATCGTTCATATTGCCATCTGCCGCTTTGTATGCATTTGGTGCTATGAGATCAAATTGCTTTGAGAGTTTTTTACATAAATGAGAAATGCTTCCTATATTTGTAATCAGTTTGGACATCAAATCAGTTGAAATTTCTGCAATTTTCTTAATTAGTGTTGATAAACATAAAATATAAGTAAAAATTGAAAATCTAAAATTCTCTCACCAATATTATCGCTGGCATCTGTACTTAGATTATTTTTAATCAGTATTTGATAATCATTTTTTATAGTTTGCAATTGACTGCTAATCAATTCAAGTGTCTCAACGACGGACGTTAATTGTGCAATCCGTCGTACCGCTAATTCATCTGACAGATCTGACAGATAATATTTTTTTAATTGTGATAAAAATTAAAAATATTTTAATATTTTTTACATGTAGCTGTGGGACTAGGTGTTTGATTCTGTACAATTCCAAGCATAATCGTAATCAATGTACTAATTTCTGTTTCAAATATTCCAAATATGGAACTAAAGTCAGCAATCAATTGAGGTATTTTCAAAATTTCACCATTTACACCTGAAAATCAATTCGATTAGTAATTGTGATTAGATTAACTTAATTAGTTACTAACCAATCCCACTTTTACTTTGTTCGTCAGCATTTGTTAGAATTGATTGTATATCATTTTTCTTTTCTTGTAAAACATTTATAATATTAGAAGCGAAATTCTTGATGTCGGATTGTAATTGAGATGTTTCTAAAGATTTGAATTGAAAAAATTAACTAAAAAATATAGAAAACAAAAAATAAAATAAAATAAAAATATTTCACCAATGTAACCGCCATAACTAAATCCAAAACAATTGATGATTAAAATGAGTGCCAAAAACTTGATCATTTTTTATTGTTATTATTCACCCTGCAAACAGATATGTATTACTGTGAGCTACTACTAAAAATCCGTTGCTTAAATAAATCATAATTAAAATAAAATATGGCAAAACAAATACAAATATTTATTTAATTCATTTAATAAATTACCAAATATTGATTTTAATTTAACCTCGTTTAATATTATCTGAAATTAGCAGATCAGACAATGCACTTTGAACGCTGCGGTTGTTGCACAGTTGCACAACTTATTTGAAGTTACATATCGATGGTTTATTGTAAAAAGGCCCTAACATCAATTTTTTCAAAAATTGTTTTTTTTTTATGAAATCTGGTAATTTGGGATATTTTGCAATAGTCAACACTATTTTATTAAATTTCCTAAAAAAATATTTTTTTTATATATTTCTTTGGAAAAATATTTAGTTTTTTCTCCCTCCTGAAAAAATTGAAAAATGAAAGATTTTGGTTTTTTAACAAATATATAACCATCGATATACTAAGTCTTTAGAATTTAGATCTTCATTGTGATTAAGATTTTTTTTTTTACAACTACACGCGATGTTGTTCGCTAATAAGCACTTAGTACTGTACTGTACAGTGTACACTGTAAATATATAAATCTTCATGACAAAAAAAAGGACAAGTCGACATATTTATTATAACTTGTCTCTATTCTATATTTATGTGGAGGTAATAGTATCAGTTCAATTCTGGGAAAAACTTTCAATCAAAATATAATTGGTGGATTTTTTTTTTTTTAATTTATTATAAAATCATATATGTATACGAATTTTTATGTGATTTATAAAAAAACCAAAAAAAAAAAAAACAAAAAAAATACAAAAGAAAAAATTTGTTGGTTGAGAGGAGGTTGAGACAAAATTTTAATGCTCGCAACGTGTTGTTTTCAATATAACCTAATACGGTTTTGATTGTGATGTCGGAAATCAATTTTCTTTATTCAGAAAATTTTCATTGATTGTATAGGGAACATATTGGCAGATTTCGAATAAATTCTTTTTTTTTCTTTTTTTTTTTTTGTATTCAAATTTATCTTGTCATCAATAAAACCTGAAAACAAAATTCCTATCTAATTTTCGATATACATTTGGATATATTTGGTAAGGTATAATTAGATGGGTATGTATGTTGTTGGTACCTACATCTACCTAAATACATATTATATCATATCAAGATGTAGAGAGGTAACACATGTTTAGGGGGTTTATAAATATATAGAAGTGGTGGTGTGTGCGCAAACCCACAAAAACCTTTTAAACAGAGGTTATATCATTAGATTGGAAATGTTCAATTAAACAATGTCCAATAATCACCGTCACCGTATTGAAACAATTTACCTCCTCTATACATAAATTTCTGTAGGTTTATATATAATAATCTGGACTCTGGTACCAACGTAATAGTAATTGTTATAAGAGGCAAACAATATGGTTATTCAAACTATGTATATATATATGTATATAAGATGGGGGAGTAATAATATGATTGATTTGGACCTTTGTTGTTATACGCAAATGCCCTATAATATGGAATATGTAATTGTATTTTGTCCATAAGGATACAATTTACGCTTTGTTGGATATTCTGTGTAGAAGGTTATGAATTCGGAAAACAAGCTTTGGGAATTTGGTTCAAATTACCTGTACCTGTACAGTGGACATACCTACATATGTATAGAATGAAAATCTATTGTCTTAACGCATTTATATATTCAAAACAATTACGAAATTATAGGTATTTGAACGTATTACGAATTATGTTAACAGGATTTTTGATGGCATAGTTCATCAACATATTATTATCATGTTTGTTATTATGTTTATTTTAATAATTCTGTACATGTCTACTAAATAAGGTACAGTACAGGTGGTATGACGGATATTATAATGATGGATAATGTTATCAATTGATGATTGTTATTACAATTAATCGGTTTCAAAACCGAATTACAGTTAGTCCTCGACTTACGACTGAAATAGATTCCTAGACATCGGTCGTAAGTCGAGTTTCGTATAAAAAAAAATGATGCTACGTTGAATTGTAAGAAAAACATTTTATAGTACAATTTTGTATGGGGAAAAGTCGAAAAAATACGTTTTTCATCAAAAATATGTATGGTGGGAAGGGGTTTACAAATACGAAGCAGCTCGTGTACATAAACAACCAACTGTTAAAGTTTCAAGTGTAACTCAAGGCTTCCTACAATACGTTAGATAGGTTTCTATAAAAGGCCGCCGTTGTAGAATTTTTTTTTTTTAATGGCTGCTAATTCCATTTCTTTAATTATGCATACATATGCTGAACAAACAAAAAAATACCGCGTTATAGGAAAATTTTACACGGTGTTTTATGAAAAATGTGCTCAATATTTCGATCGCGTTCCGAGTAACCATATTGAGGCGTTTAAGCGACTATAAGCACAAAAAATCGAATTTTAAATTGAAAAACGAGCTTTTTTTTTGTTCCTTTATAGTATGTGGAATCAGAAATAACTTGAATTACAACTTGTGGATATATGAAGAATTACAATGAAGAAAACATAAACATAAAATTCGGAAATTCATGCAAAATATGTTAGGTCATGTAATGGATGCAGAAATAACCGTACAAAAAAAAAACCGTGTAAAAAAGACATGGTGTACATATAAAAATAGGAGATTAGTTCCTGATATCCTTCTAAATTCTAAAAAATAGCAACAATAAAAGGATTCATACAAAATAAACTTTATTAAAAGTTTTTATACTCTCGAAAAATATTGCGCAAGAAGCTTAAAGGTAACCTTTTGTATTAAAAGCTCTAATGTTTGTTGTACTGCTCTAAATATATCTAAAAAATTACGGTTTAAGGGAAATATTTTCCCCTAACATTTAAATCAAACTGCTTTTTTAGCCGTGTTATTTCAAATGAAATCATGGAATTGGATTTATTTTTCTAGAGACCGGGTAAAAACTAAATTGGGTTTATGTATATATATAAGCATCGAAATAAAGAAAACAAAAATGAAGTTACTTAAGTCATATTTAAATTGTCAAGTGTAAATATAAACTCCCCCAGGAACCAAATAAGAATTGAGAGGTGATGCAAATCCGTGGCATTACCATATTGTTAACGATATACATAATTAACTATATACGTGTAGGTACATAAGTATAGTATTTATAATTATGTATGTACCTACAGGGTTGTTGTTATACTTTCAACATGTGCGGACACTTTTTTTTATATTCGAAAACAAAGTATTTTTCAGTTTTTCGAAAATATATAAATATTTGTTTTTATATTATTATTTATTCATTTATTTAGGGTAAATACAGTGATGATATGATAAAGTATTTTTTTCTTAATTAGAGGTTATCTACATCTGTAAATATGTGCTCTAGTTTGTTTAAAGTCTAAAACGAATTAATTTAGCATATTTTGAAAATTAATTTAAATACATAGAATTCGAATAATAAACTCTATTTTCAGTAATGAATTTTTTTTTATTTAATTTTTTATCATACATAAAAACGTACCATAATGTTAAAAAAAACAATTCTTGTGTATTTAAACAGGCTCAGTGATGTAGTAGAAAGTTGAAATTTTTGGTTAACCATTTTATGTTAAAAATGTATAGACCTTAGGGGGTTAACTTTTTCAAAAAATTTTATTTGGCAAAAAATGTTGGAAATTTAAAATAAGATAGAAATACAAAGTTTCAAAATCATGTATAAAATTATTAATTAAATATTAAATGAAATTTTTAATAAATTTTTTTTTTCTTTAATTTCAGGTAAGTTGCAGTTGTCATTTATAAAAATTTTAATCCCGTAAGTATGTATACTATTTATTTTTAATTTTGGCTTATTAAAATAATGATTAAAATAGTGAAATCAGTGGCGACTCGTAACTGCTTTTGCTGAGGAGGCAATAGTATGTGATTTGGATTTATGCCATAAGCGTTAGGGTACAATTGATAAAACATAAAACAAAATAAATAAATTAATTTACTTTTAATAATTATATTTTTAAAATTGTTTTAATAAAAAAAAATCATAATTATAATATGCTATACTGCACAAAACATATTTTAAATTCAGCGACCTGTTACGCAAACAATTTTTTTTTTATTGTACCCATATAAAACGTATGGATTCTGTGCACTTTAGGTACATTAGCGCATGATCACTGCAGCATATCCAATTAAAATATAATTATGCTTTTACTTAAGTTATGGCTTCAGGAAGCTCAGTGAGTTTTGTCTGTATTAACATATAAATGAAATGTGAATGTATGTATGTGCACATTATTTAAGATCAACTAATCGAAAGACATTTTTCTGTTTACCAATGCGTTGGAAGCATTAAAATTTACTAACGGTTTATCTTTATTTGCTTTTTCATTTGTTGAATGAAATTGTTTCATTAGTTAAGGGTCTATGATTTAAATTGTTTAAAATTCTTGATTTTGAAGAATGTTCACAAAAGACAAAAAAAAAAAAATGGTTGAAATTTTAAATCAATCAATCAATCAACAATGACGTTCAAGGAGTGATTAAAAATAATGTAGTCAGTCGGTCAATGTCTCGCTGCCAAAACGTCTAACAATTGTGCCAAATAGTTCGTACATCACATACCACAAACTTGTTTTATGTGATTTTTTGTTGTTGATTTTTTCGTGAACGAAGATTTTTATTTTTTTCATAAAAATGTCAAACACTCAAATGACAATTTGCTTTCGTGTCGTTAAAAATTCCAAATAATTACCAACACTCTCTATAATATAATTTATTGACTGCATGTACAACTTATTGGAGGCTTAGTGTGAAAAGTTTATCAAATAAACATCACCGATATGACAGTGGCTGTAATCCAAACAGTATCTATTAATTATCTTAATTAGGTAATAAATATGTAGTCAATCGCGCGTGCGTGCTTTAACCTTATTAATATTTCAATGATGCTAAAAACTACTCAAACGTTAATGGCATTCATAAATTAATAGAAATAATATATCTTCCAGATAGATTTTATAACTAATTAGGAGTCGTTGAGATCGTTTAAATTGTCTCAACTGTCTTTTTAATATGGATTTAAACACATAAACGTGGCCATACATCAAACAGGTATTACTTGAGAATTTGCCAGAATTTTCTCTTATTCCAACATTCGCTAATTGATATAGAAATGGACTGTTATCAAGTCGTTTCGATAGTTTTTTTTTTGTTTTTTTGTTTTTCTTTTTTGTGCTCGTACCTATACACAAAAAAAAATATGAAACTTCAACATGTTAAGAAAAAAAAAAAAGATATAGAATTTCAATCTGAATGTTTCCGGTTCAGGTTTGGATCGAAATTAATTTCAATTTAAAGCTGAGATGTTGAATATTGAATGAAAAGATTTAAAATTAAATTTTTTTGAATTGAAAATTGAATTTAAAACGTATTTATTTTTTGCAACTGTAAGGAAAGTCCGTTTTTAAGGAAGCAATAGAAAAAATATACCTACATTATATGTAAAATCATTAAATTCTCTCAATGTTAATGTTATTTTTAACATATTTTTATTAGACGATTTATCTGTTCAAAGTACAGTTCAATGTGAAATCTAAATTGTCATAGTTCCAGTAATAATTTAAAAAAAAAAACACAAAATATTACTATAAAATATCGATGGCTTATATACAATACCCGATAACTCATTTTTACTGATTTTTTTTTATTACTTAAAATTAATGCTTCCTGCATCTATGGTAAAATTATCACAAAAAGTTTGATTTAAAAATTTCGTTTTTCTTTCAATGTTTGACCATCCACTAACTCAATACGCTATACAAAACATCGTTAGTTTTAACTGTTTCCTGAAAAGTACATAAAAATTACTTAGCGGGTATTGTATATAAGCCATCGATATATTTGATATTTATTAATATCATATGGAAACTATATAATTTGTACAATTTATTGATCGTTAAGCAACTAAAATATCATCTGCTGTCCATCGTCGTAGTGTGATTTTATTGTTTTAAACTTTACTGGTTGATTAGTGTGGATCATAACACAAATCATCTTAGTTTAATTTTCGTAGTTGAGCTTAGAGATTTTTACATCAGGGATTAACAAAAATGGCGAGTCATAATAAATGCAATCGTGTTTGCTTAGTGCGGATCGATAAAGTACATAAATCATATTCAAAATTCAAGCGCATCTCTACCCAATTTTTGTTTTTATTTACTTTAAGTAATATTGGAACTCTTTACTCATCATTCGGTTGACTGTCCCTGTAGCCTAATGAAAATAACAACAAACAATAGTTTTGTGAAACAAAGAATGCGCACTATGTCGTATATCTTATGACATCGAGAAAGCTAATAAGTACAACACGCATAACAATAGGCTACTAATGTCTTCATTGGTTTATAAATACATTATTTGTAATCAATTATAGTAAATGAGCTAACTGGGTCTAAGTTTTTTTTCAAGGAGTGAATTTCAGTGTTTTTTTTATTTTTGTTAATATTCCTTTTGCTTCTCATCGGTTGTTAGTTTATCTATTATTGCGCATAACTCAGACTGATTTACGATCTACGTTTTTAACATTACCACTGTTTGTGTCATTAATATAAAATTTAATTATTATAATAAAATAACTAAAAATAAAATAATGTTTAACATTAAATTTAAAATCAATTCATCCACATTACGCATATACATACATACAATGTATGTATAGTATAGCCTTTTCTAAATTTATTTAAAGAAGATATCACCCTATATATACGATCTACTCAATTGAAACGGTTCAAAATTGTGACACATTATTTGTCTATAAAATTAAATTATAACTCTAATGTCGAGAGCTGTGTCGAAAAAAGCGTTTTGCCTGGTATAAGATTTTGTGTTTTTCTTTTTTCTTTGACTAGGATTTTTTTTTTGTTATAAAAGGGGTGACATTGATATACATATAATATCGTACGCTATCAATATTCAATCTCAATGTGCTGGCAAAGTTATATAGCCTCTCTGTATTGATTCATGCATAACTGGGTTTCGAATTATTTAGAAAAGTTTTTTTTTTTTTTTTTTTTTCAATTTTCCGAAGCGACAAAAATTATTATTTGTACAGTGTTTTTTTTTTCTAGCAGTGTACGCTAAACCAAAATTTTTAACCAGAATACAAAAAAAAAAAATCTAATCAAATATTTTTCATTGACAAAGAGAAGAAAAAAAAACATTGTTAAGCTAACAATATATATATCTCTCAAAGATACTGGCTGTTGGTGAACCCTTTTCTTATTTTTCTTACAATTTACTAGGATTTTGTCCTTAAATTACATGTTTATTTGTATATACAACAAGCCTTTTTTTTTTTTGGAAATACAATTTTTCTTTCCGCATTGAATTTTAATTTCATCGGAATAATAAAATTGGGGGGTAAAAAAAGGTATACCAGAAAATGAAAAGCTTTAACTACAAGAAAAAAGTATTATGAAAATCAAATTAAAAGATTTTTTGTTTGCTCGGCGCTCGCAGTCATAATTTTAATCGAAATCAAAATGGCAAAACGAAGAGGTTTGAGAGAAGGAAAAAATAAAATAAAAAAATTATTGTTGAGCAGTCCGTAGAGTGTCAAGTCAATTGGTGGATTGCACCTATTAAATATTAGCTCTATAAGGAGTTTCTCCTTGCTTCTTCAAATTTTATATATTACCTACTTGTAGTAGATTTTCTTTGCGTTCATACATACATTACAATTGTACAGACGATAGACGACTAAGGTACTGCCACAAAACGACGACAACGAACAGCAAAACGTCTTGGTGAACTTCACAACACATTCTAGGAGAAATAGCTTATTGCCGGGGGGCGGGTGTTGTTGGTTGCTGGCATTTTTTTCTTTTTTTTTTGTACATAAATTTATAAATAAAATTCGATAAGTTCATCGTTATAGAAATTGAATTTGGTTTACTTGACTATTGCACAACAATCGAAATCATTTCCAATCTACGAAAAGTTTTTAATTTACGTGAAACTTTTCTCATAAAAATTACGATTTACATTTTCGAGAGAAAATCAAATTAAGCTTTTAAATGGAAATTTCTGGGTGCTTTTGCTGTTTGCCAATTTTCATTCAATCAAAACTACACTCTAAACCAAAAATACATTATAGGTGTAGGTATGTACTGTACATATAATTATATACGAACATTCCATTTAATTTCACGGGTAAAATGGGGAAGGTTTTTCAAAATTTTTAAATTTCAAAAATTTATCATTTATCAAACCGATTTTTTTGAAAAGCTTATTAATGGCTCTTTAAAAAAAAAAATTATTAGATTAAGTGTGTGTTAAAGTACAAAATTTGAATTTAAGCTTTTGCTTTTGATTTTCATGTTTTTTTCAGACTGCCCAAAAATTTAGAAGCGCCCAACATAATAGTTCTGCCCACCTCTGTATTTTTCTTAAACTGTTAATTGGAATGATTATATATATAGGGATAAAATATAATTATGGTACTTACAAACTCTAATTACTTAGTCCTTTTTTTTGTAACTACATACTTCTTGTATTTTGATAAACTAATCATTGCGTAACACCTGGTGACCGAAAATAGAGTGGTCAAAATAGATAAAAGCAAAAAGAAAAATATTGAAATAAAAAACCAAATATACAAAAGGGAGGTTTATAACGAATAACAAATAATGCCTCTGGGAAAATCTCCCATATCGTTATTTGTATCTGTAAGCAATACGTCTTTTTCACATACTCTCCTATACCTACCCTATATATGTATGTATATACCTACATATACCCTATCTATATGTAGCCTAGCTACCTTGTACCTTGTTGTGTGTCCATGATATAGCCTGGAGATTTATTGACGGTAATGCTTTAGGACTCAGAGTAGAAATGTTTTTGTATATATATATATATTCAATTCACTATATATAGTTATAGTACGTAGGTGTACATATGTACATATATATATATATATTTATAGAAATATTTGGCATTGTACTTTGTTTTCCATAAATAAATAAATAAATCCTATTGTACTATAACATCAATGTACCCTAGCTCTATCTCAACGTATGGATAGGTTGGTACACGTATCAAACCATAAATTCTATAGAAAATAGATATTGATATCGAGAACGAATCGAAGTTTTTCGTATTATATTTTTTGTATAACTTTTTGTTGAATCATTCTTAAATGGAAAAGTCGAGTAAAGATTTTCCTTCAATTATTCACTGAAATATTTAAATAAATAATTTTATAAAAATTAAATCAACAAATAGCAAAATATATATTTTATAATGAGGAGCAAAAAACTCAGAACGGATGCCAGTATTAGTTAAAAATTTAAAACCAAAAAGAAGGGTGTGGGGGGAGTGTAGCTTTTACAAATTTTGTGTCAAAGCTTTCACTCCCGTTCATTCTTTTACTCCTGTATTAGCTTTGGTGATTACGGTGTGACGTCACATTTTTCTGGGTCGTCCTTTTTTTCGAGCACCTTGGAGATTCTACTCTAGCGCTTCACGTGCAATGTTATCCCTAGATTTACAAAGTGTATGTCCGATCCATATACACATTTTCTTCGACGAATCTGAGCATCAATCTTCTCCATATTTGTGATTCTTCATTTCTAACCCTGTCTGACCACCTCACACCTACTATACGCCGTGAGTATCTACTCTGGAAGACCTGGAGTTTGTTACTTTCAAGGTATCGCAGCCGTTTAGTAGAATCGATACAGATCGCTAGTTCCGAAAGGTTTCTGGAGATTTGTGGAGCATTTCAGACATTTCTTTGAATTCCATATGGGTTTTTGGTTTTTTGGATTCTCCTTGATACATCAGTTTCTGCTTCTTCCAAGATAACAACATTTCATCCGCTGTTTTTCGAACTTTTTTTTCATTTTGAAGTAATTTATTTTTTATGTACATTTTGAATTCGTTTTTAACTAAATCAGACTATTCAAAATTGTAGGTAATTCTATTCTAGTCTATCGCACTCAAATATCAGCACGACAAATTACCCAAAAATGCCTTTCCATAATGCGTTTCAAGAAAAACTTCCAAGGACATTTTTGCGAAAACCGAAATGCAAGCCTAAGACCTTGCACCATAAATTGAATACAAAAATGTTTACATACTCGTAGGTATCTTACCTATTAAAAATTTATTATGCCCTGAAATTTATTTGCTTGTAGTAATTTTCTTATTATTATATTGTATTGTTAAGTGTTTCGTTCCTTTGCGAATCATTTGCATAATTCGCAGAAAATTTAATTTTGAATAAATTTATTTTAACACACATAACACACAGCGATAACAAAATTGTTAATTCACAACTTCTTGTAAGAATTTATCAAACAAATCGCAGGCCAATAAATAAATTCCATCATAATAATAATCATCTTTTAAACAGAAAATTACCAAAAACTTTACAGCCACATTTGGGGGCCCGGATGGGAAATTAATAAAATTTGTAAAATAATGTTGTTAAAGGAATTACAAACCTATACATTTTAAATAATAATATGTATGTATAATAATAGGTATTTACAACAAAGCAGATACAATATTTCAATACACACCCAAAAATTAGTAAAAATCGATAAAACAAATTCAAAAGTCAAAAATTCTGGATAAATTAAAGTTTAGGATGAATTACAAAAATTGGCAAAATTACGCAAAAAAAAATGCCAAGGACAGTCTTCCGGCTCATGTTGCTTATTTGGCCAGCCTCATCATTTCAAGATAGGCCACAGGTTCCACATGTGGCTATTTTCACGCTAATTTTAGCTGTGCATTATGTACAATTGTCCAAATGTACCTTTAAAAACACACGTGAATTGATTTGTTTCACGTTAATTTACTTGTTACACCTCGTATTTTTTGGTATGGTGCACATTGAAGAGCAAATATACTACATAGCAAGGAAAATAAATTGGCTTTGTATTTTTTTTTTTTTTTCACATTGTCTGCCGATAGCATCAACACTCAATTAATTGATTGAAAACATAAGAAAAGTAATGGGAATTTTAGGCTTTTCCATTGAAAATCAATTCAAACGAAATATATAGGAAACAGATTCTGAAGATGACTCTGTAATTGGCAGGTGGCTTAATTAGTTTGAAATACAACAACAACAAAAAGCGTCCCTTTCACTATATCGTAAGAACATTACAAATTGTTGGTATATTTGATATATGTATTTATAGTTATATGTATGTAAGTAGATATCTAAAAGTTATATACAAAGAAAGATGTACTTATTTCCTTGTGGTTAAGTAAATATTAGGAAGATATGTGAGATTCAAAATCTGATAATAATAAATTGACACTAGATGCCTACATATGGAAACAATAAATAAAAATATCATCCTCTCCACCTGAATACTCCACCTTATATGTAGGGGAGACCGGGGCGAGATGGCGCAAAATTTTAAAAACGTAATTTTCGAGTAAAAACTATTTAACATATTCGGATGCCTAATATCTCATTTGAAAGCTTGAAATCTCAGCAATGTTACTTTAAAAAAACTTTTACTTTTAATTATTAATTTTCTGTGTTAAAAAGTCAAAAATGAACCAAGTCGGCCCGACCCTGGGGTGACTTGGCGCATAGTGAAAATATCTGGACAATAGCATGATTGATGACCTAGAAATTACAATAAATAGATTCGGATACAAACTTATTTATTATTGTATTCGGTTAATTAAGTAGATGCAGAATTTAAAAGAAAATTAATAAAAAATATGATAAAAATAGAGTTTTTAACCTTAAGCGTAACTTAATCACTTTCACAGTGATAGAATATCCATTTTTTTCCTCCAGGAATACACGCAGTATCCACTTTTTCTTCGCGCCAAGTCGCTCCGCAAAAAATAAGCCATCTAGCCCCGGGAGACAATTTTACACTAAATTGTTTATTAAAATGTGGCATGTAAAATTAGAAAACTACAAAAATGTTCATTTATCGCCGTCAAAGGTTGGTGGTCCACTAATTCACATTTAGATTATATGTCAAATATGCAGAATTGAATACTTTATAAATCTTAGTATTACATATTAAAATAAAGTGTACTGACTCTGAGTAAATTAGACTGCGCCATGTCACCCCATGCGCCACCTCGCCCCGGTCTCCCCTACATACATATATTAACGATGACAACTTATTTGTCTTCAGAAAAAAGTGGGAACAATCGGTATAGGTCTGTTGTCGACCAGATGTTTAATCAAATTTTATTACCGCCTTTCGTAATTTTTTTTAAAGCGGTCCTTTATCTTTTCTTGGTGCCTGAGACAATCTTAAAGATTATACACCAAAACAAACACTGTTTTTGCTCAATTGGAGATTTTCAAATTAAATGTGGAAGATGTCGAATTTTTTGTTTATTTAAGACAATTCTGGCAGAAAAAGACGATATTTATAGTCACGTTGATCAATATTTCCAGACAAATTTTAAACGTCCTATAAATTTAAATTTAATTTCGATGGCAAACACAATTTCTGTAGCTCTAAATAAATTTTTCCAAAAATCATTAATTTTTATATAGAACGATTATTCTATAGTTGTCCGAACTTAGCCTGGTTTCCGAATAAAAATTTTAATAAGATTTTATCAATCAATTTGGACAAAAGGATTCGGTGATAGGAAATAAGTAATGAAAATAAGCTTCTTCTTGAAAGAGAAACGGCTTTCTTTAGATATTTTGGCGCTCAATGTATGGTTACACAATCAACCCTAATCAGGGGTTTTTTTTTGGGGAATTCCAATTCCTAAATTCTCACACTTCAAGGTGTTTTTTAACATTTGAAGTGTTTTTCTTCGTTGAATCGTTCAAAAACTTTTGACGCATATAATTTTTTTTTAATATTTTATTGTTTTTTTTATTATTTTTGATTTTTATAAATATTTTTTTTTTCATTTTTAAAAATTTGAATTATCCAAATACTTATTACACTCACTGTATATGATTCATATGGCTCCTTCAACTTTAATATCTCATCTGGTTTCTAATTCATTTTTTAATTTAAATGAATAAATTCCTACAATTTATTTTTTAAAAGACGCTAAAAAAAAATGCATTTCTTCAGATTCACCTTAAAAATGTTTGCTCTGTCAAGTTTTCTACTTTAATCATTATCTTAAGTATATATAGTATGTACCTAAGTAAGTAAAACGTAATAAACTACAATTACATGATCGCGTGAAATCTTATCCATCCATACACAGTATATACATATAATATTTAATCATTTTACGGAATATGAGTTTGAATTGTATTTTATTCAATTAATTAAAACCGGCATCATCTATGCTTAACCATATTATCTAAAACTATAGTAGACTAAACTTGGTTTTGCTTTTGCTTTTGGCTTACCTATCTATATGTAAGTAGAATATATTTCTGTAGGTTATACCGTCTAAAGATGAAAGTGTGCGGTATTACTACCGGCAGGTAATGTTATGTATTTCCATGAAGAAATTTAATTAGGGGATATGATTTCATTATGTATTTTGTGTATCTTATCTTATATATCGTTTTCTATAGTTATTTTATAATGAATAATCTCTTTCAGAAAATATGGTTGGTTTGTTTAAGATATTGTGTAAGCATTATAAATGAAGAGAGAGATTTTATAAAGAAATATTACGTATTTTTGGAGAAGAAATTAAAAAAAAAAGCGTTCATAAAATCTTTAATCTTTTTTTTGGATCCTTCAATGCTGCAAGACCATTGGACTCGTTTTATATTTCCGATTAAACTTTAGGCTTTATTATAGGTGAAGAATTTTTTAAATCGACATATTTTTGAGGTGACCATTTAATAAATCGGTAAATAACTAATATATTACAAAAAAAAAGCTTTTTCATCAAAATACAGTAAAAAGAGGTGTTGCAATAAATATTTCCACCACTGTAATTTGTTAGAAAAATAAAAAAAAATTATTATTTAAGTTTAATTATTTTTTTCCCCAAATATATCATTTATCATAAACAGAAAATAAATTTCTATCAAATTTTTGACACTAGCTAAATTTAGGTTAAAAAAAATATAAAAAATAATTTTTTATTGTTACTTATTCAATTCGTTTTTTTTTATATTTTAACTTAATTTTTTACAGTGAAAAAATTCCATAACTTAATTTACTCCGTCGGCACTACAGTCCGGGGTGAACTTTGGCCTGATTCATAACATTTTTCCATCCTTTTCTGTCTCGAGCCACTATCTTCCAGATTATAACAACCAGTTTTTGCAGATCGTCCTCCAATCCGTTCACCTACCTTGTTCGTGGTCGCCCTCTAGCTCGCGTTGTCATGGGTTGCTGGTCTATGATTCTGCGTTGTGGTCTTGTTGGTTCCATTCTAACGACGTGTCCAACCCAGCGCATTCGTTGGGATTTAATGAAGCGAACTATATTCTCCCCTTCCATCCTTTTCAGTAATTTCTGATTGCTTATTTGTCGGAATGTTCCATCATCTCTGCACACCATGCCAAAGATCCTCCTGAGTACCCTTCTTTCAAATATTCTTAGATCGTTTTCATTTCCGTTTGTCATAGCCCATGACTCTGCACCGTATACTAAGACTGGCCTAATGAGTGTTTTGTGATTTAAACAGTTTCAGGTGAGCATAGTAACATCTGCTGGCCGCCTGTATTCTTTCCTGAATGCTGCAGTGTATGTCGTTGTCATTTTTTATAATTGCTCCAAGGTATTTGAAGCACTCTACACCCTCAAAGTTTTAGTCACCAATTGCAATATTTTGAGGCACTCTTCTCCAAGGTTCTCTTGGCAATTTGACATATTTTGTCTTTGCTTCATTTATTAAGAGGCCCATTTTCGCAGCGTGCTTTTATTAATTTATATATATTTTTATCAAAAAGCATTTTCATTTCCCTCAAAAATTAATTCCAACTCATCAAAAATCGACCTAAAAGGTTCGGAGTTATGAATTTTTGAACTTTACGTTGTTGTCCATCTAAAAAAAATCTATCACTCCATATTCTACGTAAACTAAAAACATATTGAAATTTATTTTAACAATTGGATCAAAATCAATACGAAGTCCATTTGGACTCTATCATCCCCCTTTGTGCTCTAGAAATCGTTGCAGCATTTAAAGGGCTAATTCCCAAAACGCATTTCTTGTTACAAAAATAAAATAAATAAATTCTGTACAATTTTAGTTTTCCGCAAAAACATTTCGTTTCCGAATTTAAAACGCCATTTCGATTTTATATACTTCGGGTTTGTAATAGAGAAGAATTTACCATATCATCGTCATTATTTTTCTTAATTTATTATTAATAATACCAACTACTTCTTATTGTTGGATATAAACAAAATGAATTCCCGCTGATTTTTAATTAATATCGTTTTTTATTGTAATTAAATTTATTTGGTTTTTCGTTACTATCTTGTCACAATATTATGTACGGGCAACGGGCATCTATACACAATGGTAGGTACTTCTCTCTTTTTCTTTATAAATGTATTACAAAACATTAACAATTACCGGTCAGACCACATAACACACTCTCACTATTTTTAAGTCTCGCCGATTATTGTTGCTGGTAAAGTAATGGCAATCTTTTTGTCTGCCTGGCCTTGAAGTCATTTTCTCAGCGATTATGTGTCCGCGGTTTAAGATGGTTTTCGATTATTCAACCATGGATAAAAATATTATGGACTTATTTTAAATATATAGAATTAGGATTTTTTTATTGGCACCTGGGCGGGTTAAGAATTTAATATTCGAACTATGCATAGAAATTCGGAATCCTTTTTTTTTATTCCTGATGTACCTCTGGATTCTGGTTCTGGTTCGATGAGATATTTTTCTCACTATGCTCATCGAACCGAAATCGGCCTACTGGTATTTAAATAAGTTGAAAATTAAGCTCGATGGGTCCTAATTAATTCAATAAGAAAATGTTAAACTAAAATTCATTCTCTTTGGGTCTGGAGCAACATTCACGATAGTCACCTTTCCAAGTAAGTTTTCTATTCAGAATAACTCTCTAAGTTCAGATTTAAGCTTTCTATATTTTCTATTGTATTTTATAATTCTTTTTTTTTCTATTTTTTTTAATGTCTTAAATCGTAATCATGCAAATTTTTCCATAAACATTAATGTTCCTGTATTATTTTTTTCTTCTTCTTTGAGATAATTGCCAGTTAATCAATCGCAAAATTGCTTAAACAAATATTCCATGGTTCATTCGTAAGAAGCTATTAAATTATTGCTTAACCTTGAATTCTTTTGCACAGTGCAAGTAACTTGAAGTCTTTTTTTTATTTATTTATTTTTTTTTTTTTTTGTCTTCATTTTCTGTTGCCTTGTGAGATGTAAACTCAGCGATACCGGTCAATGTCAAAATAAAACTAAAAAAAAAGAAAAAAAAGCCTCTGCTTGTATATAGATAGAGCCTGTGCTATAATACCACACTGAGACATGAACGCTGGAAGCTAAAAAAGAACTTAAAACTTAAAAACTCGTTTCATGGAATGGCCAGCCACAAGAGTCAAGAGCTGGAATTCACTTTCATTAAAATTTTAAATTCGATTTTTGCTCATGGAAAAACCAAAATAACGAAATCGTCGACCACGTTCATGTGAAGATTTATGGTGGACTTTGTGTTTAATTTTCTGCGAGGTATGTCGAATAGAATAATATCTTTTCGGAATCGACGGAATAGAGAAAATGTCTGCCGCTAAATTATAGAGAGAGTGTTAGTACATATATGATGTCATAATAGTTGTTGAACTGATGTTGGTGTTTGTTAGTATTTAAAGTTGTGTTTGAAAATTATTATTAAAGTTATTCATATAATTATTGTGTGTTGATACTGTTAATGTACTCGTGCCTATATTACAATTAACCTATGCATGTATGTATGTATGTGCATTTATATATTATATTTATTTGGTTGTTTAGTTAATATTATAAACTCGTAAAATCAACAAACAGGATTTCACAAATCAAACAATGATCGTTTCTCTAAATTTAAATTTTGTTTAGACAATTATTTAGACTCATCATGTAAATTCACAAAATCGTTTATGAAAAGTTCGAAATCTTTGTAAATATTCTGAAAATAAAATGAAAACATTCTGCCGTTTTTATTGGAGTGTAATGTAAATTTTTAATCAAATTTTTTTTTGTTTCCAAAATTATTTTGGAGAATAAAAAATTAACAAATTCAAAGATCGTGCTAATTGATTTCTTTTAAATATACATAAGTAGGTATAGGAGGTATCTTCATCATATTGAAATGACTTGAAGATGGTATCAGTACAAATTTTATTATCACGTCGGTGTCAATGGATTATTACGTAAAATTAAAATTTGTTTTTCGAAGAAATTCAAAATTTTTTACTAAATGCCAGAAAAACTTGATTTACTTATATAGAAAATACTAAATTACAGAATCACATCTTTAAAAATAAGAAAGTTGAAAATTGTGTCACTTTTTAAAAAACCGCCAAAAAACGGTCAAGATGTTGAGTGTCTACACAAATTTTATTTCGGTTTCTTTTTTCGAAATAATCAAAGTTTTTTTCAAAAATAGTTTCATCATTAATTCCACGCATCGCTTCTGACTGTACCGAGTATTTGTATTAAATCACTAGAAAATTTACAGGATTTCCGGTATAATTTCAAAAATGATCCAGATTACCTTACAAATCTTTTGTTTTATTTCATAACTGTTTCTGATTATTTGTGACTTTTCCTATGGCTAGTGATAATTTAAAATTGTTATAGATTTACATCAGCTCCCCTAGATTTCGCATATGGAAAATCGAATCGAAAATTTGTTTTTATATTTTACTTCCGGTTTTTGATTCCACTTTCGGTTTTGCACAATAACTCAAGAACGCGAAAATGAAATAATATAAAAATTCCGTTATTAGCACTCCAACTGTCTTTGGACTTAGTAGAATCAAAAATGTTTCCAAATGTAAAAGTTTTATTTTGAAAACCTAATTTGACTAATTTCTCGGAATTGTTCTTATCAAATAAAAATAATTTTTATCTGAAAAAATCTAAAAATATTAAAAATAAATCAAAAAAAAAAAAAAATGAGAAAAACTAATAGAAATTCATTGCAAAGTAATTTTTCTTCAATGTTTATGTTTTTATATACTTGCCTACTATACATATACATATGTATTTAGTGTCTATGTATGCATCTATATCTAGATAGTTATTATTATAGCTCAATTGAAATATTACAACAAATTTTTGTACATTTTAACCATTTATCTTTTCATATTAGGTTAATGGTCAATAAATGTTATGTCAGAATTTGCTATTTAATGTTGTTACTGCCAGTGCTACGGGGGTTTTTTTTTTTTTTAGTATGTCAACTTTAAATCATACCTTTTAACAGATGAAAAAATAAACATCTAGAATTATATATTTAGTATCTCGCACATCTGTTAGAATACATCTAATTACCCATATAGTGTTGTTGTTGAGCGGTTTTTAAATAGATAATAAATAAAACATCCACGGGATATTCTTGGGCTATCCGCAAGTGAATTAAAAAGATTAAGAAACAAAACATTTTGATAGAACAGAATCGTTAACATATCTTTTAAAATGTAATATAAGTCGTATGTTGGTTAGTTATTTTTATTTAATTTATGTTTTTTTTTATTTAAGTACCATATAAAGTTGGTTATTGGCGTTTAATTTTCTTTTTCTAAAAGAATTCTTTTGATAAATTTAACTATGTCTTTAAATGTTCATTTATTTATGTGTTTACCTAATAACCAAAAAAAAACGAATACTATAGAATAAAACACAAATCACATAAACATTTATTATATATCTTTTTATGGACATTTTTCGATATATACATATATGTAGTATGTGCAGTGCATGCATTTTATGTGTTTAAAAATACGCACATTTTAGTGGAAATGAATTAACCCTAATCAGACCAGGTTGTGACTTTGGGTCATATTTTATTTTCGAAAATTTTAAATTATTTTATAATTATGAATTGAATAAATGTATGACTATGTATATATGGAGTTAAATTGACCAATAGACCTGGTTCAAACGACCCACTTGATTCTACGGTAGTTCATTGTCAACTGGTCAACTGTCAATACTTCTACAAGAGTATAACTGAATCCAGCCAGTTGTATCATCGAATTAATATAATCGAATTAATCGAATAATAACCGAAGTTTGATGATTTCTTGTGCTTTACATTTGCCAAAGGATGTGTTCGGCTGTCTCATTTGTGTCGCGCAACCTGCATGCTTCATTGTGTCTAAGACTTTGTGCTTTATACAGGTGGCTCTTTAGCTGACAGTGACCAGTTATGTAGCCAGTTATCTTACTGTTCAAGTTGTGAATTTGTTTCGTCCGCTTAACATAGGATGTAGGTAGAAATAGTTTGGAGTGACGACATCCATCGGTGGTATTTCAATATATCTGGGGCTGTCGATTTAGCAATTCTTCTATTCTAGCCTTTAACTGTGGCTATTGATAATCGACAAAATGGTATTGGGTTTGTGTCAGGGTGAGCTGAGTCTTCTCTTGCAAATGCATCTGCTCGTTCGTTTCCATCAATTTCGTTATGTCCCGGAATCCATATGATTTTGATTTTATTTTTTCGAGTTCTAGCTTCGATCTTACCTCACAAGAACTAATGGATCATATTGCCATTATCATACATAATTTTAGTAAAATTCTAAGTGTTAAAGTCTTTAATGTTCGAACTTTTTCTATCACATTCATTCACCTTTGATTCCGTATTTCAGTAAAACTAATCGGTATTTTGATGGTTAATCGCCATATTACTTTAATTCCATCCACTATAATATTCCAAAATGATATAGAAAGAAATGTTTATAGAATAATATATAACTCACCTAATCCCTAAATTGCCGTCAATGACTGTATATATTGTATAACAACACAACTTTTCGTTAAGCATCAACGGTTTTAGTTGCGAATGAATAAATAAAAAGTGATTTTCCTGTCTTTTCCCCAAGATTTTCTTTCACATAAATATGTATAGAAAGAAAAACGAGAGAGAGAAGAATAAAAAAAAAAAAAAAACGTCGCTTCATGTGATCGATATTTACAGGATTTAGGTTATCTGTATGTACCTATATTA
>JANSTT010005270.1:0-16418 GCA_026745375.1 Platyura marginata
ACATGCATATTTCGACTTAGAATTTCACGAGAAAGACAATGGTGTTGAAATTTTTTTTCTACGATGTGTATTAAGGGACGTTGTAAACTCCGTACCAAAGTTATAATACCCTTTGATTAACATCATACGGGTATAAAAATGAAATAAATTACAAGTTAAGTCAAGTCAAGTAATATAATGTGGGTACAATGGACTATAACCTGAACGCATTTCATATCATCGGAATTCAATAAATTTTAGTATTATGAAAAACGCCACAATGTTCCCTGTATTCAATATACCAAATATGCCACAAGTTGATTTACAAACAAGATCTTACTCTAGCACTACTTGATAAACTCCTTTCTAGCTTCAGCCATTTAGCCGGAATCTTGATCACGGACGGACGGGTAGACGGACATGCATATTTCGACTTTCACGAGAACGACAATGGTGTTACAATGGAACGTTACAAACTCCGTACCAAAGTTATAATACCCTTTAATTAACATCATTCTGCGATTTCGGAAGTTGATTATATTGGTGAAACTCATAGTGATTTTTGGAGAGATAAAAGTTGTATGTAAAATAGTAATCAACATCAGAACAAAACGAATGTGCCTTGAATTAAAAATCACAAAAAGCTTTAATAATAATCTTTGCAAAATTATTATATAGGATTTATGACTATTGACTTTATTATACTCCTACTATTCATTGAAAAAATGTCGTCTAATTATTCCCGAACTAAAAAATGCTGCAATTTCAAATTACTACTAATTTTTAAATAGACTCCATTCCACGTCCATAACATTTTAATGAAACATTAAAATACGAGAAATTCAAAGTTTTTTTGGGATCAACCCACCGAACTAACCAATACAGGATGATTCATTTGGTAAACGCATAGAGCATATGGATGGGTTAATATTAGACCCATGCCCGGAAATGAACTGTTGCCCAAGTTCTAGCAACTTGAACATTTTTGGTTATAGAAACTCAACGATTCACTGAAATGCTAAAAATTACGGTAAAAGTCGATCGATTTAGTTCATTTCATGCTTAGAGGAAAGAAAACGACCCAAGCTGTTCTGTAAGATTTATAGTTTTTGAGTTATAGTGGGTCAAAGTAAAAAAAATTATTTAAGCATTTTCCGGAAAAAGGGTAACAACAACTGGAAGAACTCTAAAGTCGCTTAGGCTAGTTCCATATTCTGTGGCTATTTTACTATGAATCGTCTATTATTTAAATGTCTTACAATGTCACACTTCAAGAAAGAATTTATCTACTTATTTTTGTGGAATTTTAAAAATCGTGTAAGCAATGGTCAATTCGTTTTTAAAATCGTGAGAAATAATAACATCGTTAAAGTAGTGAAGTCATGAAAATCATTTTTGCCAATTTAATCGTTTTGCGGCTATGTATAAAAGCCGTTGAGCAAAAATGGCTGAACCATTCCCTAGAAAAATATTAAATAAATATAAATAAAACTTAATTTAAAAAAAAAATGAAATCAATAAAATTAGTCGATATTGTAATTTGTCTTACAATAATCATATCAATCGCTGAAGCTGAGCGTACATTATCCAGTGATGTGATATGCACGATAATTAAAGGTTTAAGACATCCCCTAAATGTTAAAGGGTCGACTTGTGTTGGAGTTTGCGTAGATTCTCCAAAAGTAAATAAAATCATTTTCAAATGTGATTGTCTCAATCGCGCCACAAGTGGTAAGATCTCTATCATTTCAAAATAAATTAAGATAAGTAATAATCCATTTTTTTTTAGATATACTTTGCAAGGAAATCAAAGATCATCTATTGCGTCCTGCTTTAGATATTGGATGCACACTATCATGCTTCCCGTCATTTGATAGAGCAATTGTTCTTGCAAAGTGTTCTTAGTAAGTTTTAAAAATAATAAAAATATTTATTGTAATTGTAATTGTAATGGAAAACAAACAATGTAGGAAATAAGAAAAACAATTATTTAGAATAAATGGGTCGATGGATCGATTTTCATACTTTCCAAATTTCGCAGTATTAGTAACGCAATAACTTGTCCTACAAAGAAAATGATCCTACAAAGAGAATGATCCTACAAAGAAAATGATCCTAATCCCTAGTACCCATGAACTGAGTTTATAATAAGGAAAACTGCACCGACTTTTAACGTATAAACTTCGATTTCACAGCCTTCTATTACTAATTATTATTTTTTACAACTGCATAATCAAAATTTCGTACTCACTTGCTGTATTCCATTTCGTATTGATGAATCACCCGACGGTGGATTTCCGGTTGATGTTATTGTGATAATTTCACCATTTCTTGATGGTGACGATGTTGTCATATTTGCCAATGGCTGAGCAGATGTTAATGGATCCGTTTGATTTGTGGTTGGCGTAATTGTTACGAAATTTCGTTGTGGCGCTAGTCGTGTAGCCATTTTGTAAAAAATAATTGAGCTTTTTTACTTGTTCGAATTATGGTTGTTGATATTGCTTTTAATAATATTATAGATTTAGTTTCGTCATGGTTAATTAAAAATGAAAAAGTAGATAATTTGCTGAAAAAAGAAGAAGAGAAAAATAGATTTTAGGGTAAAACATTACTTTATCGATATATTACGTAGGTATTTAAAGTCAAAAAATGGTTGAACAACAAAATCGTTTGATCTGAAACAGAAATAAAAAAAAAAATTAGTAATTAATTAATATAAACAAAGTTAGGTCAGACTTCAGTTATAAAATTAATTTTTAAGCTACACGAAAGTTTGGATGGGATTATGATCACAGGATATTCTGTCAATTCCTCGAAATCCAAATCTTCGTTATACAATTATTTTGTGACATGCGTAGTATAGGGTAGTTATGAGATTAAGACGGATTCTATCTATTAAGGGGAAACATCTCACTCAAAATGTTACTGCATTCAAAAGAATGTTTTCCCATGAAGGCGCAACATAAACTTTTGCTTATGGGGACACAAAATCTTCAGCCGACCTTGTTCTGTACTCTATCTAAACTAATGCAGGCAGTCTGGACAAGATGGCCTATCTTTCCAACTTAAACATATATTATTGTAGGTGGCTATGTAGTTTGAAGGTAACTGGCCATGGGCGCTGTGGAACTATACCTAATTGTTGGTTAATGCGATTATTTGAGAGTATTTTGTGTTCTAAATGTACGCGAATATAATATTTTTGAAGAGCTGTAATGACAATTTATGTAATTGCATTTAATCCAATCGTACATTCGTCGTACCTAATGTTTTATGAAACCAGTATTGCGGCGTACATTATTACATCAGGATGAAAAAATATAGAATTTGTCGTAGAAAAATTCACAATAAATTCATTTATTTTTACACACACTACTTTCATATACCTATGTATAAGAATTCAATTTAAATCTTAATTAATAAGGCACTAAAAGACTAAACTCTGAACCAATTTATACAAAACATGAAACCAATATTTTTTTGTTCCAACTTAAATTACAATTAGAGATTTTGCGTCTATAGCCATTGAATAGAATTAAGGGTGTTGCCATGAAATAATCATCTGTAGGTGTTACCATGGCAGGTATCTAGGGATTTAAAATGTCTGCTAATAATACAGATTCTTGGTATAACTTATTTACCTGAATCTCATATTTTCCTTTTTGGAAAATTGTAAATATTTTCTTTTTTTTTTTTTTGTAGGCACACAACAACAAAAATTGCACTCTTTAATTCAACTTGTACAAAAAATGAAGAACACTTGAGACAAATAATTCAATTGCGATATCCAATGAAATGGATAAAGACGCGTTCATCGTTCACCAATTTCCATACACAACAAACAACTAAAAATACGAAAAATTATGGAAACCCCTTTTTAAAAATGATACTAAATAAAATAATCATGTGCAAGTAATATTGATCAAATAAAACGTTTTACTTCAATTTATTTGTGGTGGTTAAAAGCGAAAACGAAAAAAAACAAAACAACAAAATATAACTCAACCCCAGGTTCATATCCGTATAGGTACGGATAGTTTTGAACTATATCAAAAGCAGTGAATAGACAAGTTGTAGTTGTTGGAGGGTATTTTTTTTATTGGGCAGGTTGACGGTAATGACGAATACAATAAAAAAAAAAAAAAAACCAGTACAAAAATAAACATAAATTGGGTGGCGTATGATCTATACTCATAGTACCGTATATATTGTTGATCAATTTAACTATGGATGGAACAGGTGCTAGGTAACGAGTAGAGAAGAATTTCACCCCATTCCATTTGTATTACAAAATTGAAATAAATAATATATGTACGGTCGGCTGTACCTATACGCAAATGTATATGCCGTAACTTGTACAATTTGTATTTTACGTACACAAATATAAGTTTTAGCTGTTTTTATATTTTTTTATTTATATGTAATATTATGTATACTTCTGTGGCTAAAAGTCATAGTGGCTTAAGTGCTTTTAAGCCAAAAATGTGTTTTTAATAGAATCGAATCCTACATCGTCCAATCTTTTATTTTGCCCTTACCGGATTTTCGAAATGTTTTTTTTTTAGCGAATTACATATTAAAAACCAAACGACATAATTATTCTGATTATTTTGAAAATTTTTAATTTTTTTTTGTAATAATAATAATGGTGATTTCCCAGAAAAACTTTAAAATCAATAGAATGATTTATTTATTTAATCATTTGTATATCTTATCATATACAATAGAAAAAAAACTTATTGTAATTTCATTTTTCAAAACTGGTCGAAATATTAAAACGGCTCTACCGAAAACATGCAATTTTGCAGATAAGCCACTATGACTTTTGGCCACAGACTTACATTTTATGTATGTAATTAATAAAATGAAGATAACTTTGCTTATACTTATATAATTATTGTATCGGTGTATCGAACATATTGAATACGGGTCCAAAAAGTTGTCATTTGGGCCAAGTACCTAAAGTTAGGTGGTGGTCATATAGCCGGAAATATTGACATCAAGAGATATATAAAATATAAAAATGTTTATTCCGATTTTCTACCATAACTTCACAATAATTATTTTTATTTGAAAATGTTCCCAATAAAAATACTTTTCTATTGTTCAATGGTTTAAGATAATATTATATCTTAATCTTAATAAATCTTAAAAAAAATTCCATACATCGAGCGAACCAAAATTTAAAAAAAAGAACCATTATCTACTCGAAAAAAGTCAAATATCTTGGTAACGAGATTCACCCTATTAATAAATTGTATAAAGCATTTTTTATGTAGTTTTTTCAGATCTACAACTTTCTTTTATAAATTTTTTCTCTAAAATGTAAAATAAACGCTTACATGCAAAAAAAAAATGCAAATTGGTTAAACTTAGGGGCTCTTGAGGCAGATGAAGACGACTGAAAATCAAAAAGTCGTAGAACAAATGATTTTTGCAATAAAAAAAAAGACAAACAATGCGCCCTCTTAGAATTTGATAAAGTTTAATTATAAAAAATTAATCACTCTAATGCAGGGGTTCTTAAACTTTTTTATCAGCGCACCCCTAAAAAAATGATTACAATTTCGCGCTCCCTAAAAAAATGTGTTCATGCAAATATTTTTGTTAATAAAGGATAAACCACGAGAATATGCTATAATTATCATACCACAGTGCAACGAACTGTAAATAACTAAATTCGAAAATTCCCATAAATTATATAGATAGATGAAAGCCAGTCTTGGGATGATAATATTTTCGAATAATCTGTTATTTTTACTTTCATAAAATGTATTTAATACCGCGCTCCCCACTTTAAGAATCCCTGGCTACTGTACAGTTTAAAAACAGGCAGGTCTTGGTAGGTAAAAACGTAAAAAGGATTTTTTTTTAATTTAATCCTGTGTGTTACCTACAAGATTTAAGAAAAAACTGGAACGATACGATTGAGTTACGTATATCTAATCGTTCCTACAACTTGTAACGAAAGAGTAAAGTTAAAGAAAACCAAAAATATGTTTTTATTTCTTTTACTATTTGTTTATATATTTATATAGGACTTTTTACAATATATATAAATGAAAAGCAAAAATTATGTAAGGTTTCGAATTTCGAACCCAGTTTCATAAAAATCACCTTTTCGTTATTTTCATTGAATACGTCTTCCATAACATTTCTTCCATATACTATACATTGAGTATAAGAAAAAAACCATTCCCAATTGCACTTATTTAATTTAAATTTACTTTTATAATAAAATTTCAGACAAATAAGTTCTCAAATGTGAACGATGTGCTTTAAAATTGTATTTATTGGAGCAAAAGTCAATATCTAATTTGAATTTCTTAAAAAGTTTAATTAGTTTCTAATATGTAGTATCTAATTTTGTAATTACATTTTCAACGTACTTAATGCAGTCAAGTATATTTACCTTTGATCACATTAATTTCATATTTATTTAAACTTACTTTAATGAAGATGTTTATTGCATTTCTTTTTTCGGTTGGTATAATTCATTCATATAGTATGTTCATAAATATTGCTTATTATTTGCGTAGACTGGTCAATTAAATTATGATATATAAAAGAAAAACAAACAAATTAGTCGAAAAATAAATGCTAATAAATTATATTTGCTACGCACTAATGGGAAAATAAACTGCAGACTCCATAGATGGTCAAATTATTGAAGGAATAGATGGATTTTGCTATTTTGAAATAGAGGGAAAAGTCAAGTACAGAAAACTAAATTCGCTTATCGAAAAAATGCTATGAAATGTCCTTCCCTAATCTCCAGAAATTCAAAATTCAGGATTTTCCGAACTAATAGTATGAACACACGGTATACCAATCTAGCGTAAAATTTTTACTATAGGTATAGTAAAATAGCAGAACTGTTCACGTGAAAAAATAGGAACTATGGAGAACCATAAATATGGAAAAGAATAATGCTGAGTTCCGAATGAAAAAATTGAATTGGATCGAACACACACTTCGATAGCCTAGGGAAGACTTTGCATGGGAAGCGTTCAATAGAATAAAAATATATTCAAAATGTACATCAAAGATCTCCAAGAATAATAACAAAAACGTTTAACAACAGAATTACTAAATTCTATGAAGGATTTTTCCTCGTAATATTTTCTTGAGAAAAATCTTCAATTTAATTTTGTTTTGTTGATGTTGGGTATAGAAAGTTTACAGTGTTTACAGTATCGGAGACCACTTAAAGGATTTGGATGAAGTTTTTGTTTATGTTCGTATAATTTTGGACTGTTTGCCATAATAAAATTTCTGAGAATTAAAAAATATAAATTTTAAATGTTTTTTCGTGAATATCTTTAAAAAAACTGTTAAGCAGTTCGTTTTAATTGGTGTGATATACAGCAGCTCTGTGTCTACTTTAAGAAGTATTTATCCAAATACTCAAGGAACTAAATTATTATTGAATAACAACAATAATGAATCATCAAACTGAAGGTCATAATTGATTGAAATTAATTTTTAGATTTCGAGCTATTTTCAATACCGACCAAATGGCTCAGTGGTAGAGTTAATGGTCGTGATTTCGATTCAATCCCTGGCTGGGATACGAAGTTTGAACCTTGGGCCAAGTGGGTGTTAAAAAAAAACATCTTGAAGTATAACATTTTGTGGAATTTGACAATTGCAGTGTTTTCAATTGAAATATTCCCAAAAAAAGCCTTGATTAGGGTTGACTGTGTGACCAGCAACCACACATTGTAACAAAAAAAAATTTACCGCAGTGAATGCTCTTTGAGGAGGCCAAAATGCACATAGATACGTTGTAGCGCTGTAGTTGATTAACTAAATTTAAGTCGAATATAAAATCATTCAAGCAGCTAAGAATTGAGTTGAAAACAAGTACAATAATGTTGATGTCAACCTATAACTGAACTCGGCTGTGCATTGAATTCTTGTTTTTTTGTAAATCTTAAAATAACTACTAACAAATACATTCTGGCCTAACATATTTCGTCAACTTGTACTTGATATTTGTGAAACGGTATTTAGTAGCAAAAAAAAAGAAAGATTAGTATAGATATAGGATTGGATATGATAGTAACTGCTATATGTAGTGTATGTGTAACCTAGATACTTACACAGTATTGCTACTGTTACAATTACATAAGATTTTCTTGGTAGTTGCCATTACCGCTAAATTTCCAATATGCTAAATTGAGGGTAATTATGTAAGGAAACAAATAGTATGTCTAGTTTATTTATGTATGTTAAATAAATCGATATTAAGTGATTCGTTCATAAACTAAAAAATATCTAAGTGTGATGAGAAGAGAATACATGTTATTTTCATTAATCTATCGACTTCAGCAAAGAATCTAAAGATATAAGAAATAAGTACTATACCATGTACTTCTGTCAGCGCTTTTTATTGGCTACGTTAGGCAATCTAATAAGGATTTAAACTTACTGTTAATATTATATTACATTTAATTTCTATCTTACTACCAAATTTCGATGAAATTAAACTTTATGCTGAGACGGTGAACCTTCAATCCTTGTTTCTTAAAGCAGTCATATAAGAATCTATAATATATTTCTATTTATAGTTACAAAAGTATAAGCAAATACCTATACAGCAATACGGAGAATATAGTTTTTCTTATTTATAAAGTAAAACTTCACTTGAACGGAGATCAAATCTCGTTGATATTGTTTTATTAGGTGGTTCAGGAAAATATATTGAATTTGAGTACACAATAAAATCGATTCAATCTAAGATACCTAGTGCAATGTTCACAGCCATAATACTTTGAGTATTGTATCTTGATAGAAACATCGAGACTATCGCAATAGACCACAAATACAGAAAATCTAATGAAATAAGATATTAATGCAGTGTTTGTTGTGTTAAATCGATGGATTACTAGAGGTTTTTAAACTGATACGTAACTCCGTTGATAATATTTTAAATCAATGTATGACAGAAAACATCTGATTTTGTGACACGTTCACATGAATGCAACTATATAAAATTCATCACCAAATAGAACAATTACAAATATCATGAGAACAATCAAAAGATTCTAATTATATTACATAGTTATTTTATACATAGAAAATTATTAATACAAAAATGTATTCTATGGAATATTTACCTTCCCATATTCGCCATTTTTTTCGTACAAAGCACTGTCACATCAATATCATGTCGAGCAAATTTGTATTTCGTATTTAAAGTTGTTACTGAATAATTTTGATAATTAATTACCAGTATCAGACTATCCGGACACTTTGTTTTATAAAAATTATCCAGTAAAACCAGAATTTGTTCGATGGAAAATATATTTTTCTTTTGTTTTCTTCGTTGCTAAGGCCTCTGTCTCCTTGGCTACGACCGATTCGTGATATTTAACAGGGTATCCATGTTTGCATATGCGCACTTTAATCAGTATTATTTCTGTTCAAATATATACCAAATTAGTTTTAAATTATCTTTTACGTAATAAAATTATATTTTAATAATATGGCACTTTTATGAAGTATAATGTACATCTTTTTAATTTGACATAATTTTTATGTAGCCTTCGAAATCGAAACATTTTGACATCTATATTCACCACGGTCATATGTCACCTTTTTTTATATGGAAAAGAGCAATAGGGACCTTGATTAAGAAGTTTACCCTATGTTTCGTCTAAATTGAATTTTCTATTTGGTTATAGTTTTAATGGTGAAGGAGAGATGGCGTAGAATTTATTAGTACTTAAGAAATATTTATAATGTTCACGAAAGTAATGCATTAGTTCGTTTTAGAACCAATGAAATTGAAGAACGCTTGATATAAAAAAGCAGTATGAAAAATTCCATTTTTCACATCGAATTTCAATATTTTCCGTTTTAGTAATTTGTAACTTTATATTTTCATGTTTCCGTTAAATTAAATTATTCATAAATTAAACGGAAATTTACAAATTGACTGTAAAAGGGGAACATTTGGATTAGAGATAGTGTTCGACAAGGAAAAACAGGATACTTTTATATCAGGTACCTACTGAACATCACTAATTTGGAGGGAAAGAAAATTTAATTTTTTTACATTTTATTTTTTAAAACATAAACTTTAAGTAGTAATTATTAAAACGAATATTAATAAATAAATTAATTAATTTGATATAGAAGCGACGTACATAGTACGTAGTACATTTACAGGTGTCCGTCGTATAACGCGGTACTTGTATACTTTTCATGTGCTGCGTTTAGAATTAGTCCAATTAATGGGAAACCATTTAAAGTCCCCTGAAAGTTCATTGAAAACCATTCAAATTCAATTGAAAGTCGATAGTTGAATTTTTTTTTTTTAATTTTTTCTGTAATTAAAAAAATACCATTTTTAATAGATTTGGATTTGTCTCATATAACGCGGGATTTTTGGAAACCTAATCTCCCCGTTATATGAGGGAGGCCTGTATATAGATAAAGAAGAATACCTAATAGCTGATCTGAATTGTAACTTTACTCTATGATGAAGATGTATCCACATGATGGATGGAATTTAGAGGATCTGAATATAGTGAACGACTGGGAAGAAACGTTACAGACTTAAACAACAAAATGGAGAAAATCGAAATTAATCAACAGTTTGGCGACAAAATTCCAAATTAACATCGAAATTATAATCGTAAAATTAAATTATTCAAGAAAAATAATAGAATTAGTATAGATATATTAGTACTTATAGAATATAGATAGTATTCTATTTCTAAGAAGAGGATAAATTGAGTCGAGCTTTATTGATTAATTTTATTATTGACAGTGCAGGAACAATTCATCATCATCATGGATAGGAGAATTCCTCTCTCTCTACTATTAAACTTTCATAAATAAAATCCATAATAAATTCTCAAATCACAGTAGCAAAATGTAAATAAGTGCTTGTATTTGTTTTACCTTAAATACACAGAACCTCAGTTAATTAAAACAAATGCGGTGCTATTCTCATCAACTACCATCCTCCCCACTTGCTATCCCACACACACCCAAAAAGCATGCCAAGAGCAACAACAAAAAAAAAAAAAAAGAAAAAAGCTGTGTGTATAGGAGCTTTATTCCATTATTTTCATTAATCACAAAATATTTAATCGCACACAATGTCAAATGAAATGAATTTATTATAAAGCTCCGCCGTACAATAATAATTAATCGTATGTGTAAGTAGAGGGGGTAAAGTTGTAGGATAATAATTGGCCTAGTCCATTAAGTAGGTATATATAGTTGGGGCCTGCCGAGGGACAGAGGGCAAAGGGGACCTGTTTGTATATTGTATCAAATATAAATTACAACATATCGTAGGTGTAGGTATAGTAAAATGAGCTCCAGAGTGTAGAGAGCGCATAAATTACGTTCGGTAATTTTCTATAAAATGATAATGTTTTGAAATCGTGTGATGGTGAATGGTGCTACTTAGCGAGCGTATCCATAACGGGAAAATTGTAAACAACCAGTTCCACCATATATGTAGGTACATTATATATAGAGAATTGCTCTAAAATTCCACCCCACCGCGCCTTCACCTGAGTATAAGAAAAGAAAAACCTGGCATACCATTGGTTGTACATTGATAAAAGACTAAAATTGAAAGGAAATTACTTTGGGATCATTTTTACTTTTTTTTTTTTGTGTGTGGAAAACACACTGTCCAAAAGGGAGAAATAACTTCAAAAGAAGATATAAAACAAAATATCCATCTATCTGTATGTAGGGTAGAGAAAAGGCAAAGGGAAGCGAGAGAAAAAAAAAGAAAATTCAGTGATAGAAAAGAAAAGAATAAAAAAAAAACAAAAAAAAAAAAAACGGTACTCCACAAGCAAAAGATATATAATTTGAAAGAGCGCCGTCGCTGATGCCGCGCCGCCACACACTACCGACATTGCAATCGATTGTTGACGACGCGACGTTTAATTTCTAATCGGAAAGTGTATAGTAAAAATTTTCCTTGCCGTTTTTCCCAACATCAGGCAAATATAAGTGAAAAATGCCCGTCGGCACATCGAGAACCAAAGGCTAAACGTAAAAAATGTGAGCACAATGTGATTAGAATTGTTGGTTTTGCATTAAATTTATTGTACGTGTATGTGGCGGACGACTATTGGGAATTTTCACAGTTTTCCATTATCAACGGGGGGGCAAAAATTGTTCATGTATCAAATCTATCTGTATAGACGGATGGAAAATTTCTTGAATCTCGAATAAATTTTATACGAGATTAGAATATAGAGTCGATGTGTGGGATTGGTGATAAAATTCAGTGTACCAGTGACATTATAGTGAAGAAAATTAGTGATGACAGTTAATGGTTAACTCAAAAATGTAAAGAAAAAAAAAAAAAAAAAATTAAAACTGAAAAAAAAAAAATTTATTTTTTCATTCTATAAAAATTTTTATTTGATAACTGAGAAAAAAAGGCAAAATGTAAAAGAGTACTATTATCGATCCATTTTGAATCGTTGCGAAAATACGAAATGCCACGAAATCCTATAAGAGATATGGTACGTTTTTATGTTTATTACGCCCTCTATTCACTTCATTCTGATTCTCTATTAATACGTTCATTCTTTTATGTGCACGTATAGAGCCACACATTCGCATTATACTAAAAAGCTTCTTGGGTGGTGGTGGTGGTGCGCCGAATGGTGGGTAAATATGTATATAAGTTTGTGTATGGAGATATTGTATTATATATATGCACTGTACCTACATATGTATGTATGTATATATGGAAAGCTTGAAAATTATGTTTTTTTTTTTTGGGGTAAATGTTCGACAAGAAAATGACGTCATACCACCAAATAATGTCTAGAATTATTTAATAGTGTTGGAGAGAAGAGACAAGAAGTGCAAGAGAGTTGAAAGAGCTTTGCTGTGTGAATTTTGGAAACTAGTGAACTCTGGTTCTTAATGTCTATTTTATATTATTTCCAATTGCCTTAAAATGTCCTATTTAACTACTCGCTCATACTTTTATATAATAAAACATATATAATGATATGTCGTTACCTACATATATAATATCGTCGACAATATTCGACTAGAAATTTATTTCGAGAATTACTTTCCGATTTGAAATCGATAGCTTACAAGGGTTGTTTTACACGTAAGATTCTCATTAATTTGTAGTTAAGACTTTGCATTTATTTACCTTATTATATAAATATTAATTTCATTTTTACCTTTTACGTTTCATTATGTTTTATACTAATTTGTAAATATGGTGGTTGCAAGTTATACGAGCAAAAAGTAAATGCTGATTGGTGTGTACAGAGAGCTTTTTTTTTATAGGGTGGATTTGGTTTTAAATGAAAATGTCCGTAATTGGAACGAATAGTCTCATTCATCTTTTGAAAAGATTTTTACGTTGAGGTAGGCTCCTTTACCACCATATTAAAACGAAGAAGAAAATAAAACGCCAACCCTTCTTACGAATGACAATGGCAAAAGTAAACAGCGGTCCTGGGTGTAACTCTTGAAAAATTATTGTGACGCTAAAGAGAGATGTAAAGAAAAGTCTGCAGGCGATTTCTTACCATCTCATAGAACTAGCTGTATAGCTTTAATTGCATTAATTTTTTTTTTAAATTAAATTGAAATCATAATTTTACGTTACTGCTTTTTAAGAGTTGTACTCTCCCCACCTATATACAATGAAGGACTGAACATTTTTTCTTAATTTACGAGAAAAAGGACAGATATACTTATTTTAAAGAAATTGTTCTTTTTTTTTTTTTTAAGTCTTATATAATAATCATGCCAACAATTCGATAACTCAAAAACGTTTTCAAATCAAAAAATCACCACACACCGTTCCCTTCTCTTTGCTAGTTAGTTATGTATGTTAGTTATGGAATTGTATATGTAACAACATTACTCACCTACCCACTTAATGATCAGCTAAGTATTTGAAATTTTGTATATGGGTGTTTCGGTGAATTTCACTTTGCTCCCTTTTCTTTCTTTACATAATTGGTACAACATCAGACAAATGTAACTCCATTAAAAAAGTAAAAAAAAAAAACTAATTTATCTCAACTAAACCCAAACCATTGGGGGAACGGGGAAGTATTGGTATTTTCTTAGTAACCTTTTTATTCTAATTTATAATTTCGTACAAACAATATAATTCTATAGATCAAAATAAATTAGCATTAAATTATTTGTGAAGAAATTAATTTATTTGAACATAAGCAGATTCTTCAGAAATAATTTGTTTGTCGTATTCTCTTTTTGTGCTCTATTATGAACAAAAAAAATTTATTCATATTTCTAGGAATTTTTAAATTAATATCAAAGACAATAAAATATGTTCAATTGCTATGGTTTTTTTTTGGATTTTGTAGAATCTCTAATTGAATATTGAACCCTTTATCCCTATAGTAAATAGAGTAGTTTTTTTTTCAAAATATATAATCACAAATGAAGATTTTGCGTGTAACGTCACTAGAGAGAGGTAATTCGATTATGACTATAATATAATAACATATTTAACCATATTTATCCTTTATTCAATTATCCTTGAGCAATTGTCTCGAAAAAATAAAGAGATTTTGGGGTACATGGGGTACATTTAATTAATTGGAAAATTTTAAACCATCAACTTTACCGTCGGTTGATCCAATTTTTTTGCCTTAAAATTTCACGACAAAACTTCAAAAATATCCTTTGAAAAGGTTTGCTCTCATGGGGATATAAAAAAACAAAAGACACTTTATAGATATTAATTTTTTCATGTAAAATGTAACCCACTTCAGATCGGACGACAAGTAGCTGCATTAAATGTCTCTCTCTTAACATCAAATATATTAAATTGTACCATTTGAGTTTAGCAAGGTTTGAAGTATTTTTATACGATAAATATGTTAAGATATGTTATGTAAATGGTTATATACTTACAACTATAAGTATGTACTTCCTACATACTACATATATACTCCTACAAAGTATATACGACGGATTCTACTCAATTCCATGCTGCAATCAAACATGATTTTAAGTTTATTTGCTCAAAAAAGGAAAATGTCGAAGAAGACAAACATAATTTGAGGAAAATGATAAATGTTCTCAAGCTACTTCTTGAAGACTTTTTTTTTGTGTAATTAGAAATGTTAAGAACATTCAAACAAACAACTCTGCGCGTTAAAATGGGACCAATTAACTAATATTTTCTTAGCATACTGATAGAGGACTCTTTTACATTAAAAAATATAAGAACAAATTCTCATGACTATCGAAAAAAAAGCTGTAAAAAATAAATAAAATACGGCACAATAAATAAAATAAATATTTAATTCCAAAATATGATATTAAACATATTTTTCGAGTGAAGATAAAAAAAATTGGATGTATGATTCCCGATAAAACAGGGTTAGCCATTAAGGCAACGGGAAAGCCCAACAAAATCACAAAGCTTTAGATCGCACACCCATGCAGTGGAGAAAGTTTACAAGACTGAAAACAGCTACTGGACATTCGCGTGCGCGAAGAATGCTTTGCTGTGGGCGTAGAAAGGTAAATTTGACTTTTAATATTTTTTTTCTTCATAAATTATATTGCCAAAATGTTTAATTTACCAAATTTGTTAAATAGTTTTCTATAATTTAATTTAATAGATTAAACCATAAAATATGTAATGTAGAGGTAAAATACAACATTCCTCAAAGAATTTATGGATAATTTAATACAAAAATGTTGAGACGTTAAAAAATTAGCGAATTTATTTAATTTCTAACTAGAAGTAGATGATAAAATTAAAAATAAGATTAAAAAAAATTCATGACCTATGCCTGCATCTATTAACATGATAAGGTAGGTACTGCAATTTATTTTTACTAGATAATTAGACAATTACATTCTGTTTTAATATAAACAGGGTGAAGTGCCCTAAGGAGATGTCACAAATAAGTAAAAGACGATTATGCAGAAACTACTACGACCGATTTTAATAAGAATAATTTTGCATATACAAATTAAAAAGTTAGTATTGGCTCGGTAGTTTCTGCATAATCTTCGTTTATTTGTGTGGCGTCTGCGTTGGACACCCTGTATACAAATATACATATAAACATGTATTCATTAATACAAATTTATTAAATATTTAAAATGATGATAAATAAGATTCTATTAGTAGAATATAAATAAATCAGTAACAAACTGTAGTCAGTTCAGTTCAACTATGTAATAGATCGCGTATCGAGATGTTATTAGATTTAAATTAATGTTTTCTATATCTTGTACGATTTGCTCCAAAAACAGTGGAGGCAGTGGACAGATGGACAGATGGATAGATGGACAGATGAACAGATGGACAGATGGACATATGGACTGACGGATTGATGGACTGACGGACTGACGGACTGACGGACTGACGGACTGACGGACTGACGGACTGACGGACTGACGGACTGACGGACTGACGGACT
>JANSTT010005270.1:16518-29320 GCA_026745375.1 Platyura marginata
GACTGACCGACTGTAATTTCTACTGCGATACATAATTTTACAGAATAAATAAGAGGCTATTTGATTCAAGAAACATCTCAAACTGTTAAAATGTCAAATCTTAAATCGAACACTTTTAATGAAATTGCAATCGAACAAAAGATTTTTCTCATTTGCGATTGCATAGAAAGAAACTCTAATCCGTCTACAACACGTACGCGGTACGCTACAGATTCTGGGCCTAAGAAAAGAATTTTCTGTATTTCACAGCATAAATATTTGTGCCATTTATTGGATAAATTTTATGGTTAATACGCTACATTCACTTATGCCTTGTCATATGTATACTCTTTCTTCCTATATTATGTATTTGTTATGCCTTTATTGCAAATTTTCCAGCAAAAAAAAAAAAAAACCTTGAATTGGCGAAGTTATTCAAATTTATTTATTTACAACCTCTTGAGCTGGCGTTCTTCCCAAGATGCCCATGTTAATCTTATTTCTATATGTTAAATTTAAGTGAAAACTGATTTACAGAAAACTGATTTAGAACCCACAGTTAAAATGTTTTATATTCTGGGTGAATGTGAGACGACATTGATGTAGGTCTTATATTCAAATTATCTGTTTTACATAAGAATTTCGATGAGATTCTTCTTCTCATTTACTATTTGTTAAGAGATTATTTGGTTAAATATGAAATTTTAGAAAATTTAGTTATGTTAGCACATAATATCTATATCTATATATATATATATATATATATATACCAATGTATATAACAAAGTGTCATTGAATAAACTCATAACATTGACCGCATCCCTTTCTAATCCATTTATATTTTACATTACTTGAGAAAATTATACAACATTTCAAACAAAATGTACCCTCATCAAAAATGGGTTGTCACTTTTAGAGTGGTAGTATTTGTTTTAAAATTTTTTATTGATTTATTAATTGTGTATTGAAATGATTAACAGTTTGTTGTACCTACATATGTAAGTACATACATATTTGTATTGTATTGTATACATACAATTATTGCAATATGTAATTAGGTTGAGTTAAAACAATTATCCATAATAACTATTCTCATATTATTTTTCACACGAATATATTCAATTGTAACAAAATGTTGAAAATGGGTGGTGGTTGGATGAGGTCTATAGATATGCATATTATAGTTATGTATGTTGAGGTAGAAATGTATAAATTCAAATCTATGATGCAATAAAACTACCATTACTCGGTATTTGCATTTATTTCACTATACCGGGTACTCTAAACCTCCTATAGGTAATGTAATGATTATAAAATACAAAATAAATCTGTGTTTAATAAAACAAGCTCAAATTTCACACTGATTATTTGGAAATTTAATATTTACATTACGATGATTATTTGCTGGTTGTCGATTATTTCATTTCAGCGGTGAGTGTTTTTTTTTACTAAATAAATAGTAAATTATAGTAAATAAATATAATGCGGATATTTAATAATGTGGTTTAATATCTGAATTGTAAATTGAAAGTGTGGTTAAGTCAAGTTTTTACTTAAAAAGTATTGATGTTTATTTGATAAAAGGCCCTTACTCTCATTTTTCAAATTTTTCTGGAGAGAGAAAAAACAAAATATTTTTACACACCATTTCATTGAAGATAACGTTTAAAAAGCGGCAAAAAACCATATTTTTTCATCAAATTTAGTAAATTTATGATGCCAGATCGTGTAAAAATATCCCAAATTACTAGATTTCATTAAAAAACCATTTTTGAAAAAAAATGATGTTAGGGCCTTTTGTCAAATAACCATCGATATGTAGATTATTTATTACATTCTGGGATTAAATATTAATACTCATCAATTAAATACATTTTGGAATAAATACAAATTTGGTCTATATACAGACGTCAAATTTACCTGATTTATGTTATCATAGGAATAAAAATAATATTTAAATTATCGTTAGTAAATGAAATACGATATCAATGGCTAAAATGCATTGTGGCTAACTAAGTTTTTCAAAAATTAATAGGACAAAAAAAAATCATTTAATTTCAAATGTATTTTTGAGGAAATGTTAGGTAATTCTATAGATCATATATTAGGCCTTATAATTTTTTTCCCCGCTTTTTAAACGGGCCCTATCATATCACTTCGTTGAGATGCTGTATAGTTTTTTCTATTTCCTGAAAAATTTGAAAAATGACGCTTAGGACCTTTTGTCAAATAACCATCGATAATTTAACAATAAATTTAACGTTTTTTTCGTCTCCTGTAAAAATGTTGAAAAATGTAGTTAGCCATTAATGCTTTGTAGCCATTGATATGCAAAGTTGAGTTTCCTATTTTCAGTTTTTTTGTGTGTCTAAAGTGTAAATCAGCTATAAATTTAAATTGTGCAATCAATCATAGTCGTCTGCTATAAATATTAAGAAAAGATGCTAGTTAATTGAGCAAATTTATTCTCTTTTTTTAAGTGGAAACATATAAGAAAATCGATTAATAAAAAATTCTAAGATCCTTGATACTATAGCTTTCTTCTTTTCGTGATGAGACCTATCCTGATCTACCAATTAGCACAATTGTGCCGTTTTGTTACCGCTAAATATGCATTTATTTCGTGTGTGTGTGTGTGTGTGGACATCTTCTTTGTGTGTTTGTGAAAATGCTGCACTCGAGGTGTTTTTTCTAGGAATTTTTTAAATGCTGTCTCCTTTAAGCACTGTCATTCTGAGATAGTGCAATTTCTGGACTGTTTTTAAGTATAATCCATCCACAATGATTTTATTTTGTTTTTAAAATTAATTGAATGATTTTGCTAAGAATCAACTACATTTTGCAAGTTTTCTTGCTGTAGATCACAAATGTATGACCATTAAACAAGAACAAGAATTTTCGGTTTTCCAAATATATATGTAGGTACATTGTACAAACATAAGAATTATATTCGACTAAAGACAGTATTTCGATTGGCTTAGTACATACTTATAATTAGCACCTACATTTTTTGTTAAGAAGGACATTGTGAGGAAAAATTTTAAAATTTAAACCATCGAAAAATGAAGATCTGACAAAATTGAGGTACCTACACTAAATTTTTTAATTTTCCAAAATTTCAATACAGGTATGAAAGAAGGTTGTTATTTCATTTATAAAAGTACCTGTAGCTATATAACTATAATATATATATATATTATATATATTATGTATATATACAAACATATGTATCAGTAAAATAATATTTAAAATCAAATAAATATTAAATTTTATGTAAATATTGATTTTATTTTGATTTTATTAGCTTTAATATCGCAATCGAAAACTTTATCTTTTGAATTTATTTTTTTTTCTTTTTATGTGAGAAAATACGCCTTTCCAATACATTTATAATGAAGAAATAACTTAAGGAGTGGAGGTAACTTTTCCATTTCACTCCAATTATTATTTGTTTAATAAAATATAAAAACTTTTTCGGTTTTTAAATTTATTTTTTTCGTTTAGAGGTGATGAAACATGTAAGAGCTGATTTGAAACCATTTGAGTGTTTTTTTGAAAAACGTTTGAATTCTTTTTTTGGTTAAACCGATAAAAGTTTAAAGTATTAAGTGTAGAGGTATACTTAAGTATGGAAGAAAAAAACGGTAGAATAATAATTAATACTAAAGAGAAGAAATATTATTCAGAACTTTTTATTATTCTTCAAAGTATCTAGAACAGTTAGTTGGTATTTTAGATTTAATATAATATTTAAATTGAAAAAAAAACTTAATTGGACAGTCATTGGACCAATAGAAAATAGATTTTCCTGTGAAAATTTCAATTACATCTACTTTTGTGTATTATCTTGTCAAGCAGGGATTTCCAAAATGCTGGTATAAAATTAATTAAGCACATTATTATCAAATTGTAATCTTCAAGTTTACATAATTTCAGTCAGATCATTGAATGGCCCGTTTATTTTATAAATGATCCAAGTCGAGTCGAGGGAAGTAAGATATGCCACAAACCATCTATCATCACCTGGTTTCCTCACTGGATTTGCACCAATTTCTTTTCTTTTTTTAAGATTATTTTTTTGGAAAGCGGAACATTTTAGTATAGAGGGGGAACGGGGGAATTTGGAGACATCCCTGTTGTCAAGTCACTTAAGAATAGGGAAGTGCCAGTAACTAACTATATACACAAAGCGTGGATACTGTCGAAAATGAAATGTTCATGGGATTTTGTCCAACGACACTGTTAATTGTTATGTACTAGAAATAAAAATAATAAAAATTGTTATTCAACGTATTTTAAAGATGACATGTTTTTTTTTGTACCTAAATAGGTATAATTTAAATTTCATCAATATCTATCTATATATAACAATAAACATACATACATAGACATTTCGAAGTAAATCCACATTCTACGCATTCAACAAAAGCACATAAATCTCTTAAATTTAGAAAAACACTCTCCGTCTTCATCAGAAGGCTGTAAAAATACTTCAAAATAAAATGGTAAAAATACTTGATTAACTAATTTCAAAATAGAAACAAAGTTCTAAGGGATCATACTATACGAGTATTTGCCATTAGCCATTAGCCCTAATCAACTATATTACTGTAAAAAGCTGATATACAGAAGGTAAATGTAAAGGTAAAGGTGGTGCTAAATTGCATGTTGCAATATAAAATTTTTCTTATTTTCTTTTGCAATATATGATGCTGGGGGTGTAAGGTGTACTTTGTACACATCTCTAACTCTCTATAAGTACATATTTATATACATATATGGCACATATACATATGTGTATAGTATTGACAGGGATGAAAGTTTTCCAAATTAAATTTATGTCTACACTTCCGTTGTGTAAAAATTACTACTTGTTTCTATGGTGTTCTTGACTTTGTTCCATAAATTTCAAAACTTTTAATTAGGTTGGTTATATATCTACATACAATAATAATGAATATACAAAGTAATAAACACAAAGCAAACCAAAGCAACGTAAAGCAAAGCAAAGGAAAGCAAAGTTAAGTTCGTATAGCTTATTTTTATACTTTTGAAATTAAAATTTATATTTAAGCTCTTTAAAATTTTGTGAAAACTTTTTTTTTTTATTTTTTAATGTAAAATGTATTCATCATGGTGCGGTTACGTTAAATTCTGGCTTTTTGATTAAACATGGATGGATACAACAATTTTATGGAACAGTTTTGTATATTAATTTTAAGGATATTTTATATTAAAGATAAGTGAGAATCAAATACAAAAACTTGTAATGCCGGAATAAACATATACCAAATAATAATGAAAATAATTAAATGGACTATTTTTACAGGAATGTTTCCCCAAACAAATTTATTGGGATTTTAAATTTTTTTTTGTTTAAAAATATATGCGAGCCTAGAAGGGTTAGCTTTTTTCAAAATATTTATTTAACGAAAAATACTGCAAATTTAAAATAATATAAAAAAGTTTCAAAATCACATCTTTAATAATAGGAAAGTTCAAAATTGTGTCACCAACAAAACTCCGATTTTTATTCATTTACTTACATTAAAATTATCTAAGTTTTTTTTTTAAATTTCATTATTTTTCTACAAAAAAGACTTTAATAAACCTATACTCAAACATATACACCTCTTTTCATATTTTTCTTACATTATTACTGAATATTTCAAACTCATCACAGTAATTACAGCTAGCTGATCGTTTAGATTAAAGTACAGCTAACTTTGCAGCCGATACACCACTTGAAAAAAACTGTTTTAGCTAGGGTGCAGAAATTAGCTGTGAACAAAAATCATTATAGATTTTTTTTTATATATGTACAATTGTACATACATATATCTAGTATCCTTCGACATTAATTAAGTAAGTACTTACAATTAAATGCGCCATTACTGCCTTTGCATTTGAATTGCATAATTGTCCCTTTTGAATTTGATTTTATTCACAAACCAACACAGTAATGGTTCAATAACCTTGACATGGTCTTAACAATTTCACAAATTACTTCTCCAACTGGACTGAAAGCTGAAGTTGTTGTGGAAATTATAGCAAAACAAAGGATAATTGCGAATAATTTTAATGAAGCCATTATAGTCGATATAGTCGAATATACGATATACAAAATAACTGCAGCTTTTTTATTTACTCCAAATGTATTTGTGCTGCAATAAATTTATGTAATTTCTAGGGTTTTCAAATATTTACTCGAAAAATGTTTGGATTATTGGAAAAATGAATTTTTGTTATAATGATAGAGAATAAAAAAATGAAGATTAGACTATAGTCTCTAATTATTACTAGACCAAAAAGTTACATGATCTATCATTATGGCGCTGCAATCAATTTTATGTCATTTCTATTTGTATTCAATTTACACAATATACATAAAATATTTGTTGTACAGACATGAACAAGATCGACATAGCCAACAGACAGTTTATCTATATAACAATTTATCTAAAACAAATATTAATTTAACACAATTCAGCTAATAAACAATCTAAAATATTCATCTAATAAAATTTATCTAATATTCATATATCATCTAGAACAATTCATCTAGATTCTAGAACATTTCACAATTTTATTTCAAATTTTAGGATTCCGTACGCCACTGCTCATCTGTTTCTTATTATATCTGACTTCTTGTTGTAATAATTATCTGTCAATTTGTTATAATTAAGATTAGAGATTAGCAAATCCAATCAAAAAAGTTTTTTTTTTTTAACCTTTTCGATCTGATAAAATTCCTATAACAAAAATGTTGGTGTATCATATGCCTGTATCAATGCACTGTATAACCACTACCACCTCATCTGTTATAATTTTGTCTTAGGTCTTTCGAGAATTATATCATCTAGCAGCTCCACTTTATATGGCTAAAATGCCATAATATAAATAACTTAATTATGCCAACATAATTTTCGCAGAGACATAAAAACTTTTTACGACTTAAATAACAAATCTTGTAGTGTTTTACGTTATGTATCTATGTATATGTATAACATAGCTTTAATATACCTTAGAACATTTTCTAATTGAGTGCCTGTTTGGAAAAATCTTAAAAGCACTCAAACTTGTTTGACTTCCTCTATATAACGGCAATTTTATGTTCATCGCACATAAAACTATAATTCGATTTCAATCATTTTTTTTTTGTTTTTTGTATTGAATATTCAATAAAATTGATTGATGATGCCTTAATTTACATGGTATCAAATTTTACTTTTATAGTTTATTGGATTTTTGTTATTATTATTATTATTTTTGTCATGAAAATGTCAATCTAATCAACACTTTTTAGAAAAAAAAAATATTTTCTTTGTCATAAAGCAATTTATCGTGAGACCAGTTTATCGTAAAACATAAAATACAATATAAGTAATAATGAACACGGAGTCGCACGAGGCACGATGTATAATATTAAAATATCAGTACGGCCAGATAATCAAAGGGAATATTTAAAAAATTATGGAGATATTAAAAAAAAAACATCGATCATTTTAATGGATTCTAAGTACGTACAACAAACTAAATCTTACCTTATTATAGTAGAACTCAGTACATTCTCATAAGTTAAAAATTCTTCACGCTGCGTTACTACAGAATTTTCTTCGATTGAATTATTGAAATCGATTAAACTAAAAAATTTTATTAGAATTAAGCCGAGGGTATGTCAGAAATCTTATCCCAAATTTTGTACACATAATATATACCAGAACGTGTATTGTAAATATAATTTAGCTCCCGAGCAAGGTACACCAGTTGATTCTTTTCTCAAAAAAAAAAAAAAATTTTCATTAATATTTAATGTAGTGTTAGATATTAAATAATCTAATTTATTTTACATGCAATTTCAATATTTTTTACCACTTTATGACATATTTCACACATTTAACTTGTGTTCGGTTTTTATAAATATTCAAAAGAAACGATATGACGTATGAGGATATGTTATCAAATCATTTTGAGAGAGTGGAGATGTTAAAAAGAAAAAGAAAAAAAAACAGCCTACGGGGCTTGAACAATCTCATTACTAATTTATGATGTAATAGGACCGATATTAAGTTTATTATTATATAGACAATGTGTGGCTTCAGAATATGATGAAGAGGATGCCGGTGTCAGTGGACTCATTATAATCATTAATCATTAGATATATGGTGTATATGTGCTCATATGTCCTTTCCTTATCTAAATGATTATGATGCAATGTTTATAGGCAATATTCTCTTTAGGAAAATGTATTCTTTAAATATGTATGTATACATATGTATATAGGTACATGCATACCCTATAATTCTAATTCTACCAATTTTAAACATGGTATGTATTAATTAAATTATATACCCCGTATATGTAAATTTATAAAGTGGGGTTTGATGTTTCTCATTATTTTGTATAATTAATTTTCAAAAATCCGTTTATAGTATAAATTTGATTCTACATTTGTAGGTATAATTTTTTCACAGTGGCCGATTGGTTCTTCTGCACTAGGGGTTCGTTCGATTCTCGTCTTGGCCTTTAGATTTGTGGTTTTCCGAAAGGATTTTAATTATTATTTAATTCAATTGTTGTTATATTAATTTTTTCTACATTCCGAGTATCTGTTGAGTTTAATTAATGGTTTCGATTAAAATTAGGTGTACACTGTACCACAGGCTCCCCTATTTTTTATCCTATTTACTCCAAAATCAATAGAGATTTTAATCTAGAACTACATAATATGCTGTCAAAATTTCAACTTTCTAGCTTCTGCCGTTTAGCCGGAATCTTGATCACGGACAGACGGACGGACTGAATTGTATATTTCGAATTAAAATTTCACGAGAAAGACCAATGGTGTTACATTTTGTTTTCTACGATGAGTATTAAGGGTCGTTACAAACTCCGTATCAAAGTTATAAACCCTTCGATTAACATTATACGGGTATAAATCTATCAATTGAAATTTAAATATGTTTCAGTAACAGGAAAAAGAAAAACCCCATTAATTACAATAAAATGGAAAATATCATATGATTGATAACTCCTGTTTGTATCCATAAATAAATTCTTCTAAAGTTAGACTAATTTTTACACAGATAGTTTCTCCAATTTTCCTTGTCAAAGAGACAACAGATTAGCATACCAATATGAGACACGGCGGTTCAGACCGATCAATGAACACACTCCACTTTATATATAAAAAATTTAAAAGAATTTTTAAAGAACAACTGTTTATTAAATAAAATGAAGTAGAAATTGTATCAAATCGGTAAAAAAAAAATCTAATAAGTAATACAATACAAACCAAACAGTATTAAAACAATGGTCATAAAATATCATATAAAAGGTTAGCCAGATGTTAATCAAACCATACCATATCCTAATCAAACACGTCGCTGTATTATGTGCTTTGTCGTTATTTATTTAGACCCATAGACATTTATTGAAATCCGGCAACATGGTGAAAAAAAAGCTTCGCTATACATATAGTAAAAGCTTTACTTACTATTACAAATACTATTACCGGCAAATGAACTATGTATAAGCATCTAAGTAGGTATATACAAATGTACGTATGTAGGTATCTATGTAATAACATAAAATTATTCTATATATACCTAGGACTCTATGAAGGTAGAGTATAGTGATGCTTCAGCTTGTAAAGAGAGGCGAATGCATTGATGGTACGGTGCGACGTCAATAACGAAAACTTTGCGGAGAGCTTTTTTGTAGAGAGTAATTCACACATGAGTGCGCACCTGCGCTATTCCATCACGAAATATTTTCCAGTTCCCCTACTTGCCACCCTTGAAATAATTTTACTCGAAATTTGATACACATAGTACGCGATTTCGACTATATGGGCGCCATATTTGTCTTTACCCGTGTATTTTAATTTGGAAAATTGTTTTTCTGGTTATTCTTTAGTGAAGTTTAATTTAATTTTGTCAGCAATTTACGTGAATTACATGTGCACATCGAACAATTGCAAAAAAATGATGATGTAAGAAGTTTTTCAATCAAAAACGATAGAAAGAAAAAAAAAAAAAAAAACTCTCTCAACGTTCACATAGTCTGTGTGGTGTGTGAAAAAGCTCTTGTGTATGTGAAGAAAAAAAGTTCAATATTATAAAATAGAGGTTATGAATACAAAAACGCTTTGCATTTTATAATTCATTGAAAATTATTGATATTACTGAGACATATCAGACAATTTATTATTAAATTGTGTTTATTTAAAATTTATGGCTATACGCGAAGTGCTTGGAAGTAGTTCATTGAAAAGTGACACTCCGAAAAAAATTGATTCTTGCGCATATCATTGTAAAAAAAAGCAATAAATATACTTTTAAAATAAATCAAGGAAATTAATGTGTGATAGTACCAGTACAGGGTGTTTTTTTACAAGGAGCAAAAAGGTTAATTTTTTCTATCTTAAGCCATGATATATTATAAATTATGTTTTGCTGTATATACCCACTTATTGCATATATATATATTATATGGATGTAGATAGAAAAAAAAAATTTATATACAGAACGAAAGAGGGATAAAATTGTCTGTAATATTGCTGTATACACAAATGGGGTAAAATTTCAAGAGCTTTTTATCGAATAAATTATAGATAAACGTTATGAGGTTGTATGTATAAATGTATATATTCATTTTATATATGTATGAAGGAAATGTGCTGGTATATATTAAGTAAATAAAGAACACTTAAGGCTTCCTACATATAATGTCTGGAAAACTTCTTTGGATATAATTAAAAATGTTACCAATAAATCTCCTGCCATTAATATTGAATTTTTTATAAGATCAAATAAAAAAGAATATTTTTTTTTGTAAGGAGGTATACATCTTGAAATAATAACGATTTATTGCAATAGAAGTGAAGATGGAACAGATCAACAGTAATAATTAAATCAGACATACATATGTACTTACTATCTATAGAAAAACTACATAGGAGTTGAGTTCAAGAACCTATAATGAACAATTCTGCAAGTTCACTGTTGAGTCATTCATAAAATCTTTATAAATGGTACGGAATTCTTGAAGCCATTTTTAATAACTATTATGTTGATTCGTTATTAGTCGGTATCACACAGGCCAACACTTTTGGCCAACAAACTGGTTTGGACGAGAACAGTGTTGGCCGTTTTCCCTTTGCTTTACGTCCCGCTTTCCGATAAAACTGATTTTGTTGGCCGACTATTCAAAATGGAATAATATTTTAAGATAAAATAGTAGGTCAGCCAATCTCTTATTTCTCTGTGTATTAAAATGGTTGTTTTTCTCAATTTTAAATTATCTTATGACAGACCTGCGTAAGAATAAAATATTGTAAAATCGAAAACAGAGTATATTTATCATGTAACTATATGTATTCCTATTCCAATCTTTGTAGTAGGTAACTATACAATCAGTCATTTTTAATATTTGTGAAAAATTAAATTATTTCATCATAGAACAGACAGAGAAAGTGTTGTGAAACTTCTAGAACACTATAATGTCGTTTTGGGTATTCGACAAGGCTCTGTTCTAAGTCTTTTATTGTTTTTTATTTAATTTGAATGATCTCGCTTCTTCATTAGTTGATTGGAATGTAGACGATGTTTTTCTATATTATGACGGCAGAAAATCTCAGTTTTCTATTCATAAATTGCGTATTGCGTTTGTTATTTAATTTTATGTAAACAAAAATACAATCGCAGTATCCTTGAGATGTATTTCGATCTTATTTTGGTCCAACTCTAACAATTTTTCATGTCCCCTAAAAATATTCTACACACTAAGTCAATGTTTGCTGCCACCGAATTCTCGAAAAACATGTTTATTTCTGTAAAATTTAATTTGAAACATTTTCAAAAATAAATGATATTTTTTTTTATTAAGGTATGAATTATTTATCCAAAATATTATTATTAGTTTGTATTTTTAAAAAAAGTTATCGAAAAATGTACGCTTCAATAACATTTATTATTTAAAGTTTTTAATGAGTCACCTCTGGCTATTTGCTATTTGCTGGTGTTTCCCTAAAAACCATGTTCCAGTAGAGACTTATTATAGACTTGCATAATTTTGAATGAAATGTAAACCTACCAGAAAAGGGAATTTTTCTTTTTTTGAGTAAATATGCAAATTTTCCATAGCGAAAAATTATTATATTAATTATTATACAAAACAACCTGAACCAAAACCATTCCTTTCGTATATTTGGCATTTCTTTATTCGGACCGTGACTCCATCTCCCTCCAGTCAATGGTCTAATGAAGGCTAAGTACTTTACGTGAAAGGATGAATAATTTCAGTGTGAATTATCATAAAAACACCATTCATGCTGACGATAAAAACAAGACGAGTTTGAAAGTAATAAAAACTTTTTTTTTTTTTTTACTGAGTTTCATTGTTTCTTCTGATTTATATTATGTATATATAAAGAAAACCATTTTTTTTTGTTTGTTAAAATTCATTACTGAAAGTAGCTATGTTTATTAAAGGTATCATCTAAATGTCTATCCTATTTATGTAGAGGATGGCTGAAGTTTGTCTTGTATGAATCCTTAAGTAATGTAAACAATTTGCACGGGAAATTTCCTTTTTCGGAATGTAATGCCTGGTATTTTGAATAGACAAGTTTCAAAGAGGACGTTGGGTGTAATGTTTCATTATTTGTTCGTAATAAGCTTGATAGTTTAAATAATTTAGATTCATTTAGAAATTGTTTATTAATGACTTCTAAAACATTTTATATATATATATATATATATATATATATATATATATGTATTATAAAAAATATATAATATATACATATATATAGATATAT
>JANSTT010005281.1:0-29319 GCA_026745375.1 Platyura marginata
ATAATTTCTCCTAATCAGTTCCGAATTAGTACATACTATTATTATTATACATATTTTAGTTAGGTAATTCTTGATGAAATTTAAAGTTTTAAAAGAATCTATTTTTTAACCATTGTAGGTACATTTATTCAACTCAAATAGGGGATGATCGATCATATTTTGTTCCTTGCTACTACTTGATATAACTTTATTAGTTTTTAGACAAGAAAAATATTTAATGATATTCTCTATATATGATCAATTTGTCAATATTTATTCAAAATATATTTTTATTTTTTTTTTATTAATGTGTATGTGTGTGTTTGTGTTTTATTGTATATTTTTTTTGTTTTTGTTTTAAGAGATATATTTAGATTTGCTATAGTGGTTCGTTTTTTTTTTATTTATTGTAAAAAAAATTTACAACATAGTGTGGGTGGTTAGTAATTATTTCAGTCAATAAAAATAGCTACAACAACAAATAATTTGCCATAGATATGTAAGTAATAGCACAAGTGCAAAAACCGTTTATGGTACAGAAAAGATAAATTTAAAAATAGAAAGTAAAATCCGTAAAAGACTTCTGAGGCTATCATTGGCAGGTGTACTTCTTCTTATTTTTTTTTTTTTAAATATGTCAAATATTTGTTATAAGGTTAAATATTGATATTAAATATTCTTAAATTAATTAATAGTCGGCCCATAGATAGATCTATAATACTAGTGGATTTGTTAAAAAACTGCCAGATGAAATACATGACATGTATTGACATTTTTCAATTCAAACCGCTATTTCCTATACTATAGATATAAACTATAGACAATCCACTATATATTATAGATCTATGGAGTCTGGCAACATTGTGGCCATTTTGAATACTCTGCAAATATTGTGTGAGATGACAGTTAATTTTAATTATTCCCGAAGGCTGTAGTTTATACACCAATCCATATAAAAAATAATCGCATATAGTGATAAACAATCCACTAGTACTATTAGAAATTAGATCTATGAGTCGGCCATATTACGTTTCGAAATCCGACAAAATGGAAATGCATGCTAGAAAATTAGCCCTTTCAAAACATTTTGATTTTCGTTATGTAATTGATACTATAGAACCCCAGCTATTCAGCGAAAACATGATTTTGCACTAATTTACCACATATTTGTTGTTGTATTTGCATATACTAAATAATTTTTGGTGGTGCCACTTGTTAATAATATTTTATTCGGACATTTTTTTTTTTTTTTTTGGGAAATTTGACGTTTTTTATTTTGGTCGTTAAAACAAATATGATTGACGGAATGGATTGATTGACATTGTTGTAGAGAAAGTATTCAAAAAATTAGACAACAGATCAATACAAATTAACAAATTACATTTTAAAAGGAGTTACCACTGTTTAAAACTGGAGACATAATTTCTTTTTTATTGACATGAAATATCCTAACCATATTAATATTTACTATCTGTGTTTATATATCGGTGGCTATTATGTATTTTATCCCATTTCAATATTAGAAACAACTTCTTTTATATTATTTAGGTAAAAATACTAATTTTAAGCATTTTTTTTTTAAAGTATTAATAGTTCAATGACATATGTAGTTGTACTTTCCTTTTAAAACCGCAACAATTGTGAGAAATTAATAAAGTAAATTTTTACATTTTTTTTTATATATAACTATAAAAACCGATTAATACAGTACATCACAGCTAATCATGTACAAAAAATAAATAATACATCTTATGTTAACAAAGACATGATTTAAAGATCTTTTTCGTATAAATTTTAAAGAAACAAAATCGCAAAATACAAATTGTCACGGTAATTTTAATATTCTAAAGAACTGAATAAGAAAGAACTATCTAATTATTCCATCTGTATATTAGTAATTTTCTCTGTACAAATACCTCTACTTACAATTTGTTAAAGCACTTTTCTGATTTAAATTTGTTTACTATTAAATTTGTTTTACTAATCATTTACATTACAAAAATTTCTCCTCTCTTTGATCCATAGTACAGGTTAACGAATTTGCTCATTTATTTAGTTTTTTTTTGTTTGTTTGTTAATTTTATCAGTAGAAAAAATACTTAGTAAATTTACTAAATATCTACACAATCCATTTTGGATTTAGAAAAAAAAAAAACTCCGAAAAATACTAATAAAAAAAAAACAAAAAACTTTGAGTATAAAAATATACAAAAACACTGGCTATCATGTATGTCCATCCTAAAATATAGTTCGTAAATTATGTTTAGTAAGGCTTATGAATTTAATTAAATGTTTTTTTTTTTTTTTTATACATGAAGCTAACGTCGACAATTTGTATATGTACAGTTATTCTTGAATTTAATTTATTTATTTATTTTTTTTTTTTGATTAAATATCCCTAAACAATTGGCGAATCACCATTTGTTGACAATAATGTATCTACAGATCCGTAAGTGGGGTACGTTGATATACTCTGCGTAGAAGTTTGGATAGTTGCTGTTGGAGTGTGTGTTTCGGTCGGGTTGGGGACGACGACGCTGGGTCGTCGTTTGCGATGCATCACGCCTGAAAAGTTAATTTTTGTATTTATTTATATTGTAATAAATTTGATTGAGTGGCACAATTGAAGCTAAATAATCAGATCTACATTTATATATTATGATTCTACTAAATTTCTTCAACCACGTGACGTATAAATGTTAGATTAGTAAAATTTACAGATTTTGTAAGAGTTAACGGTGGGTCAAAAATTATCACCACTCAAAATAGAAGCTTTTTTATTCTCACAATTTGTTGTTATTTTTTCATTGTTACAAAAAAATTTAAAGAGAAGGGTCGGAGAAGGGTCGAAGTGAGGGAATTTTGACAATTTGCACTATCAACTCCTCATAAGAAACCTACTGTTTCTAGCTAAACGCGAGTTATCGTTTTTACGAGCGACCGACCACAGACAAAAACAAATTTTCTCTCTCTATTTTTTTTTTAATGAAATATGGAGAAAAGCTCTCTAGCTCCAGTTGGCAACATATTTTTTTCCGAAATATGAACCAAAACCAAAGCTTCCAGTAAAATATTTCAAATGTGGAAGCAAAAGTGTGGCAATTAGATGAAAAATAATCTTTACTGAGCATGCACTCAATCTCCAATTTTTTATAAAATCTTTCAAATCCAATGTAAACATGTTTAGGTGTTAAGTCAAAATGTTAAAAATTGTTATCTCTGATTTTAAAAATATTTTTTTTTTTATTTACTCGGAACAGAGCTTATTAATTATAAATCGAATTTGGTGATTCCACTGTTACCTATAGAGGTAAATATCTGTGGCTAAAATTTTAAGTAGTTTAAAGTCCATTTCAGTAACGTAAAACTTAAGTTACTTAGACTGTTTGCCACAGATATAATGAAGGCCGAATGAATAGCTGATTGTAACTTTAAGGACAATGAAATTCGACAATAATTGTCACAACAAGGTCCAGAAAACGACTGATTTTGGAATTGCATACTTTGACAACAGACTTAAATATTATTTTAAATTTACAGGTTTGAAAAATGTAGTAGAATATATCTATGTAGATCTGATTTTCTATAAACTATATTTGTACTTTTTAATAAATAAAATCACTAAAAATTGTAACTTAAAAATAATATGCTTATTAATTATATTTGTACAATAAGAGGTTAAGGAAATGTAGGTCATTCAATTTTCCCTTAAAAAAATAAAAATAATGACCCAAAGATAATCCATTAAAATAATTTGTATGATATTTTCCCTGACAATTTTTTTTTTAAGACAGCCAATTTTTGTTTGTCTTTAAAAAAATTGCCAGGGGGGGGGGAATTTTGTCCGTTTACCATTTACCGTTTACCTATAGCGATAAAAAGCTTTAACTATTTATTTACAATCTAAGGGCGATTTTTCGTTGGTTTGTCATTTATTTTTTACCCTTATACAACACTGCAAGCTGTTTCGTCAACAGACATACACGCCATGACGTATCAAATTTAATATTAATATAGTTTATTAAATATACAAGTACATTGTACATAACAGAGGTGGCTCGTGAAATCTCTTGATCAAATCATCATCAAGGACTATTTAAAAAAAAAATTAAAACAAAATTGGAGCTTGACCGTTTTTTTTTTGGCGATTTTTTAAAAAGTCACACAATTTTCAACTTTCTTATTACTGAAGATGTAGTTTTAAATTTTGAATAATTTTTAAATTTAATTTTTTGGAAAACGGTAACCCTTTAAGGTCCAAATGTTAAAAAATGCGTTAGAGCAGCAGAAAATAATGCACCCATGAACAAAGTTAGTTGAATTTAAATTTGTTGTTGGCAAAATGATATCAACGAAGATACAGCCGAAAAAATGTCGTTTGCATATGTACAATGTAAGAGGTCGTGTCTCCAATGGTGATTATATCCTATAGCTTTTGGTTGAATTACATCCTTCGCATTAATAAATAAAATCATACAAAATCTCGATCCATGTACCCCAATAGGATTTAAGTCAAGTTTAAGCTTGTTTTTTAAGCAGCTTTTTGTTAGGCTTTTGAGAGAAAGCCTTCAATGGGCGATGATGACAGTAGGATATTGCATATACAGGTATCCATCCAATAATACGGTAGATAGGTTCCTACATAATTTCGTGTTGGATAAGACTACTGTAGAACTACCGTGTTACACGAGAATTTCCATAAATTTTCTTATCGTGGTAGATTGAAAAACCGTGTTGTAGAAGGGCTACCTGTATTTAACTTTAGTTTTTGGTGCTGGACTATGCTATAGTATAGGATATAACTACAATTGAAGACGGGCCCTAAAGCAACCAAGAGCAATCGTCAAAAAGTTTCCATTAAGACAGCAACAAAAATTATAAACACAAATAATGTTAATGTTAATGCTAAAGTTAATGAATTTTGAAAATAACACAAACGGGATATGATTTTTTGTACAATGAAATGTGCATTTAAAATGATATAGTGCAGGAGAAAAATAACAAATTAACACGAATAAAGAAATTAAGAATAATAAGGCGTTCTAACTACAAGATCCAATTACCATTATATTCAGTTTAAAAAGAGCCACTGAATTTAATTCATGTACATAAAATAAAAAATATAATTGACAAGAATTTGTTTTGTTTTTTTTTTTGTTTATATACAAAGCAGAATTGTCTGAGCAAAAAAAAAAAAACATTTAAAACAAAAATTGCATTATCTTACTGTTGACAGAGATGTTTCTTGAATTTTCATGGCTTGCCGTCGGAAATTCGCCAATTTCGCCTTATTTATTGGGGCACCTGAGAATTAAAGATGTTTTATTTGCTAATTTGTTATTATTAATGTTAATGTTCAGTTAAGAGTGATTATAAAACACCAATGAAAAGCTTCCATTTCATATGAAACAATGAGCATGTTGTTTAAAATAATGTGGATTGTGGGTATTATGTAATTGGTTTTAACTATAATTTTAATAATTTTTTTAAAATATTGTTACCTACCTAATTTTATAGTAAGTAAAACCTGCAGATTAATATACAAATACACGATATGTACGCGAGTCGCTCTTTGTTGTGCTTCTTAGAAGTGATTTAGAAGAAAAAAATTGTTTTTTTTTTAATTGTCGGTGGTTGCAATGGCAAAAACGATTTGGTGGACGCCAATTACCCGATTTACGTCGATTTGGTTCCATTTTCGCATGAAAAACACTCAGAAGATGATAAAAGTGTCGAATCGTTTTATGGCGATACAGGGAACATTAATTTGTGTACCGAGAGAAATAAAATCAGAAATATTTTTCACAGTGTTGGTGTTGGCTGTGTTTAACGAAATTTTCGGTAATTTCAGACATTTCGATAATAAAGTTTTGACCAATTAAAATGCAACAAAAAACAATAAATATCTTGTTAGGACAGCACAATAATTATCTACTAACGGACGATAAAGGAAAAGTGAACCAAAGCAACGCGTTGTGTATAGAATAAATTCAATATCTCAATCAGAATTTATTGAAACAGAAATTTTTTTATTTAAATATAAAAATAACGTCAAAAATTCGATGAAGATGTTCCTGCAGGTCAAACTTTTTTTGGTGCATTTTCTTAAATAGAGCAACCAACAATTATTTTAAAATCTTCTTAGTCAATAAGGCACACCTAATTAATTCAATTACATAAATCGAATCAAAGAAATTGTGAAGAATTTCAATCAACAAAAATGTGGTTACAGAACGCTTAGTTTAAAATAATAACTATTCACTTAACATTAACTGTTTAAACTGATTAAAATCTATACTTAAGTAGAAATATTAAACAAAAAAAAAATTACTTACCTATATAACTAAGTAAAACAGGAAGGAATATTAAACCATGCGCTGCTCCAAACAAAACGATACCCAAATACATTCGGAAATAAAACACTTGAAAGATTTGACTTTGGGCAAAACCAAGCACTAAAATACCGCCAAACTTTGTTAACGTAATGCCAGAAAACACTGAACTGCCCATTTGAGTTAGGGCATCGGCAGCCCGTTTTTCTCTTGTGTCTTGTACAGATACCGAAAAACTATGCACTAAATGTGAACAAAATTCTACCGATATACCAACGGCCATCACTAAATTCACCAGTGACACAGCATTCAATGATATATTCCACATATACATTAGTCCACCAATATTGATTACAATCATTGTTATTGTGATTACAACAACAATCGAAGAATGTATATCGAATCCCATCAATAGAAATGTTACAACAAATATTGCCAATATTGAGATGCCCATACTTTGTAATGTATCGGGCCACATTGTTAAGTACTGTTCATAAAATACATAAAATACCGAATACGGAAACACTTCAACTTGGGTCACTTCATCTTCGTGTACACCTTGTAGTCGAAGATTTGCTTGAATCATTTGTGTTATATTATGAGAGATTTTTCGACTTGATCGCATTGATTCATAGTAATCGGAGGATGTTTTCAATATTGTATGATAAGCCATAAAATATGATGCGCCCACATCAGTTAGTCCAGATTTTGGATTTTTTTGATAATTTACAGCACCACCATAAGCGGCATGTCCACCTTTAGCACATTCTTCCGTTGGATTGTCTTGCAAGAAAAATGGTAAATAATGTTCAAATCCAGTGGCATTTGGACGTAATATCGACGTTAATTTAATATTGCAATTATCACAATCAGAATCTAAAAATGTAGAAAAACAACAAATTAATAAGCACAAAACGAGAAGTTATTTAAAAATTTGGTTTACTTGTGTGAGGACAAAAACTGCCATTGTTTTGGAAATATTTACAACAACTGGATGAGGCTGACCAATCAAAGTAATCATCAATCCAACTAGAAGCTGGTCTAGCTATATAAGTTGTGTTCGGTGTTTTACTTGCAATATAGATTTGTGTGCTCAGACTGTCTGTATCACAATATTGACCACCACATATAAGATTTTGATGCTTTGTACTGGAATAATTCAATCCGCCTTTCACCACAAAATACATTGGCGGACCAATACTTAAGTAATTTTGCAAATATCGGAAATATTTTAGCACAAAACTGTCTTCTGGCATTGACAATTCTTGATCCAAGCCGACATCGATGTGTGGTGATACGGCTATGCTGGAGCACAGCGAACCGAAGAATATTACCATTACAAGTACGCGAACAGTTTTCTTTAGTAAGAATGGCACATAAATACTTTTGAAAAACTTGTAAAGTACTCCCTCGACACTGGTTGGTGCATCAGATTTTTTCCCTCTAATAAAACATAAAATATCATAACGATTTTCAGCCTGTCGTATAGCATCCAGCGTTAGTAAACTAACAAAACATGTAATTTGCAATAGAAAATCGATCAGTAATGCCATACCAGCATAAAGAGCAAATGCTTTTACAGCTGGCATATCAGATAGTCCACCCAAAAAGAAACAGAAACTTTCACTAACCGACGTCAGTAACATTGATGGTCCAACTTTTCCGAGAATACGGCCGACATGTTCGGCATGAGTTTCATTTGGTTTTTTTGTATCACGTTGATGAGTTTGTACCAATATAAAAATATTATCAACACCAACGGCCAATACCAAAAATGGTATAACTTCGACAATAATCAACGTTGCTGGTACACCAATAAAGGCAAACAGTCCAACGGACGATACAACCGATGCAAGTACAATTACAACACCGCCTAAGCCCAACGTTATTTTGCTATCAATTAAAATTCGATTAAAATGCTCCACATGTCCCAATGAAATGGCAATATAGGCAAACATTATTAAGTACGATACTAATATGGTTGAAACGTCCGATTGTGATTCTCTGAGTAATTCATCTTCAATTGATCGTTCGGATGTAAATGCTATGCTCATATTTTCCGTTTTATTCGATTTAACCCAATTTTTCATAAATTCCACATATTGTGATTCCCAATTTTTGGCTGGTTCCAATTTTGTTTTATTATGATAGTTGTTCACCAAAAATGTCAATATGACAGCTGTAGCCTTTTCATAAGCTATTGTATCAGTATTCGCAACTAAACCACCTAATGCTATGGCCGGATCAATTGGTCCTCCATACAGTGCTAGACAATCTGGATTATATGGATTGCCAAAACATTGTACCAGATGATCGAGATAGTTGATCTAAAATTTTATTATTAAATAAATAAATTGAATTTTGGGATAATAATGAATAATTACGGTATATCCTTGTGAATCAATATCTTCTTCTGAAAAGCTCTCTTTATCATCTTTAAAATATCCCCACAGTGATTGAACGACACAATCGTCTTTTGTTATTGGCCGTCTAAATTCAGAACTTAAAGGTGCATAGCATATTTTTTCCAATCCTTCATTTGTTTCTTGGCCAATATCTGAGAAAATGAAAATATTTTAAGTTAAAATTTATTTTCGGTTTTTCTGGAAAATTACAGAATTTGTCTAAGAGAGCAATAAAAAAAAACTTGCAACAAGATGGCGTGTAGTTTCTCTCAATTTTGTAATCATTTTCCAATTGAATTGATTGAAAACTTTCCGTTAATGATAGAACAATTTTAGGAATAAGTTCTCAAAAATGTATCTCCTTTAGTAATTGGTCCGTCCGTTTTATGAAGCAAATTCCCGTAAAATCGTATTCATGATCTGGTGTTTTTAAGAACACACAAGCACAAACATGAACCGAAAATATGGAAGAATCTATAGTACACGGATTAAGAAAAGATGGCTAATATAGTTTTTATATCTCATTCAGCATAAGGTCGAGATTTCAACAGAGAGTTAAGACAAAATCATCAAAACTAACCTTTAATTCCTTGTTGTAAGTCAAATAATTGTAGCAAAAATTCTTTATTGAAAACTGGACCAAACTCAATGGGACCATTTGATGTGTTATGTACAAAATTTTCCAAATTTTCAGCTTTAATTATAATCTGTAAGGAAATTATTGTAAAAAGCCACATAATTAACAAGTAAATTGGTAAAAATTTACCTGTTCTAGGCGATAGAAAGGTTCAAACTTTGAATCAAAATACTCGCGCTCAACACGTGATCGGGAATTTGGCGATGCCCATAGTTCAACGGGATTTGTTGTTATATTCAGATATTTGATACCATGACCCATAGCAATTACAAAACAAAAACCTAAATAAATTGAAAAACAATTTTATTGGAAAATTAAATACAAACTCGAAAGTGTATTCTTAACTTACCTAAGAACAATACAAACCAAGGATTATTTGCACAATATGTACCCCAAATTGTAAAGAATTTTTCTAAAACGGTTTCTGTTCGGGCACCGAGTTTTTCAAAATATCCCGATTCATCTTCGTTTAGTGAAATTATCGCATTCGGATTGGTGTTTAGCTCTTGATCACCTTCCCATGCTGCGCCTAATTTTTTTTTTTTAATTAAAAGAAAAAATTATTTATTTTTGGAGAAATGTTAATTAAATTAATAATCTGTCGGCAATTATGATTTTAACATAGAAAATTGAGGTACGTTGTCAGGTCTAATTGACAATTCACAAAAATAACTACATACATAGATTTGAAAAGAAAAACATCATGTGATCAAATATAGAATGATGGTAATAATTTCAATATGCAAATTAATGGTAACACGTAAGTATGACACCAAATCTGCATAACCTGCCATTGAAGTCCAGTTGGTAGTTAACGAATCACATTTTATAGTATAGAATGTTATTGCTAACTTTTACAGAACTACACAATGCCTGGAATGGGTATTTTAACTGACAAATAGAACGGCAGCACACTTTCTAGATCTAGAGAAACACACAAACAAGGCGCAAAATATTTGATAGTTTTTTCTTAACCTCTTCACGCATACACGCAAAAACGACGCCTGAGCTTTTTTTTTTAAATCTTCAGTGCAATTTTGCGTATATATTAAGTGTGTGATAATGCAGGTTTTCTTAGTGTCGGATGTGTCAAAAAGACCAGAAGATCTTTTGATGCTAGAAGTCCAATTTTGTCAATTTTTTTTTTAATTTTTTTCAATTAATGCATGAAGAGAGGTTGAAGAACTTTAATTTTGTATTTGGGACTTTCGAAATGCTAAATTGGGAGGTACTAGAAGTAAGTGACACAACGACCTAGAAAATCATGTTACTCAAGCACCAAATAACTCGAGCGATTGCCGCAATTCTTTTCCTTTTTCTTTTATGAATAGATATAAACATACAGTCTGTTCCACAGAAATGTCTTCGTTTATTTCTTTGAATGCACTCACATACAAGTAACCCTTCTATAACGCATTTTCGTTACAACACGGTTTTCAGATTGCGGACGTCCCTTGTACAACGCGATTGCAGTTTCGTATAACGTGGTCTTGAATTTTGGATTGAGTTTAAGTAAGACAAATTAAGATCACTAATAAAAGGTTGACTCTGGAACACACATTAAAAAAAGATAAAGCTGGACAAAAGAAAACGTGGATTGGACGAACATAACGATTACCGACGAGCTATCTTTTTGGACAATAAATTACAATCAGAAAGCATGGAGAAAAAAAGTGGTGAAAAAACTGACAGCATATACAGGTACTGAAGCGGATATGGAGAGATCTATTTCTGCAGATAATGAAAACTTAGCTGAAAGTTGTACGAAAAAAGATGCCAAGCAATAATTGACAACAATGGCGACTGGACGTCATATGAATATAAATGTGGAAAAGATTTTAATGTAAATATTCAAAATAAATGTTAATTGAATGCTATTTTTAATGGATTTTTTTTTATACACGTTTCTGTGGAACAGACTGTACCTTCCATTTTTTTGTTTTTTAATATTTTATATTTCTCTCAAAATATTTTCCTCATAAATCTTAGGTAAATGTCATAAAAATGAAATAGAACAAACAACAAGCAAAAATTGTTATTGCAAAGTTAGAAGCACTTCCTTAGTTGAAGAATAAATCTCGAGTATATATAACGGTGAGAAACAATTTTAAAAATGATGCCGTTTATTATGAATAATGTATCGCCCAAAGCTAAATTATTGCAATTTGATATTATATTTATTAAGCATTAATGAAATAAATGTTGACAATTTGGTCTGAAGAAAAGAGTAAAGTCAAATCAATGATTCGCGGAATATTTATCTAAAACAATTTATCTAAAACATTTAATCTAAAAACAATTAATCTAAAAGAAATTTTGTCTAAAACAAGTTATCTGAAAATAATTGATCTAAAAATAATTAATCTAAAAGCAATTGATTCAAAATAATTCATCGAAAGCAACTGATCTAAATGCATTTAGGTTCAGATTTCAGATAATTTGCTTTAGACAAGTTATTTCCGATAAAAGGATTTAGACAATTATGTGCTTTTAGATTAATTAATTTAGATCAATTATTTTAGAAGAATGTTCCAGATCTCCAAATTCATAATTATATAAAATGTTTAACCATATTCAATTGTACTCTAACTCAATCTACTTTGAATTCGATATTCTCAATTTATAAAATGTTTGCATTCAAAATTTTGAATTTTACTACTACTAACATCTACAAATTGCTATACTACACACTATGTATAATAATGCCTATAATTTTCTATAGTTTTTCATTACTTTTTAACTAATATATTATTTATTATTTCTTGTTAGTCCATTAAATTTCAATAAAACATGCAACTACTGTTATTAATTTGATGTTAAACTTAAAACAAAAACAAAAACGAGCAAAAAGCAAAATAACACAAAACAAAACAAAATGCATAATTTTTTTTTTTTTTTTTTTTTGGAAATTGTAACAAATGTTTGAATATGTATGTGGATTTTGTATGCACAAAAATTGAAATTACAAAATTATTATGAAGCATACTAAGCCAATTTTTAATTTTTATGTATTTTACTCAACAGACGATACACGAAGCAGTTGATTTTGTAGTTTCTTTTTTTTTTTTTAAATTAACAAAAGATTTGTCACACATACTCGAACTTTTTGACTGCAATGGCGAATCTTCACGATCAGCATTACTATCGCCACTTGAGCGTCCGGCAGCCAAACGTTGTCCTATGTTGGCACTAAGATCTCTAGCACCAGTCTCGCCACGCACCAATCCCTCTATAAAATATTTGACATGTATAACAATTGAATCGACACACACATAGACATTTGGGTCGATGGGTTAAAAATATTTAAAAAAAAAAAAAATTAAAAAATTTCCACAACGGAAATTTAACTTTTCACAATATTTATGTTTCGCGAACATATTATCGATACGTTTATTAGTTTAATTACGATACAAAAAATTACAACACATAATTAATAAACTTAGTTTTTACCGCATAACTTTAGTCAGAACATAATAACTATACTAAGATTAACAGTTTGTCTTGTTTTCAATTCAATTTTAATTCATTAGATGTGCGAGATAAAATGTCTGTTCGGCTCTGGAAATCAAGTAAAACTCCAGGAATTTGTAAAAACAATTTAAAATTTCAATTAATTCTCGTCTACTGGAAAATTAATAAAAAGCAAATTGCACATTAATCGGAAAAAAATGCAATAAGAACCACTTGCCCATTTTATTATTTCACTGTATAGGGGTAAATAGAATAAGACTATTAACAAACAATTACTATCAACCTAATGTTAGTTGTTTTAATTTTTCTTTCGGTTTTATTAACGAAATACTCCTATTATTTTGTGATAATGTTCCTTCAGTTGGTTAGTATTTAACTTGCCTTCCAACGATTAGCGCATTTAGACCAATCATATTGCAAATAAATAAATCATTGCATTATAATAATAATAATAATAAAAATAAAAATTATTGTAAACCATAATCACTCAAATTCATATGTATGTAAATTGTAAATGCATGAATTGATGAGTTATTTTACTTAACCCATTCCACCCCATATTGTAATGATAAATTAATCTAATAATATCCTGTTAAAATTCATGCGTCTATATAGAACCAAATTTAATTATTAAAACAACGTTAAAATTTCTCCTTCTAAATAATCTTCAATATTGCTCATTTCCAATACTAAAAATCCTAATAATATATAACCAACTATCTAAAAATAAACACATGTTCAGTAAAAAAAAAAAAAAAAATGTTCTAATTACCAATTGACCGCTTTGTGGGAAATATACAAACTCCCATTAGGAACAGTGTTGATCCAACAACAAAAACTGTCAACATAATTATAGCATAGCCATCTAAACCACTAATTGAAAACGGTACAGGAATTGGCGGTTGTGGCGGTGGTTTTGGACACGAAGCTTCACAATCGACACATGAACATGCGGGAGTATTTTTCTATATATATATATAAAAAAAACCAATTTAAAATCATCTTGTAGATGCCTTAATTATTAATATCGAACTTACATCAAGACGTTCACTGCATGGAACAACTAATGGATCATTGGGTACAAAACCATCAACTGGATCCGTATTTGGTTGTGGACGGTAATTTATTTGGAATGGCACATACAAATTGCCCTCTGCATCACCCATAAAATGAAACCATTTTTTTGCACTACACCTAGACGCACCCCAGTCACCGCACATAAGATCTAATGCCAGTTGACCAGTTGATGGTACAGATACCTTAAAAAAAAATTAAACAAAACAATAAACATTGAAAAGACAATTAGAACAAAGTAAACATACTTGAGAACATGAGTCATATGTTCCATTTAGGTATTTTTCTGTAATATAGTAATCCAATCCAGTGACATACTCGCCTGAAAAAAAAAATATAAAAAATTAATTAAGTTTTATCACTAATAGTAATAATAAATAAAATCTATTAAAAATAAAAAAGCTAACTTAACTTTTCTGTATTGGTAAATTATTTTCTATAGAGGAGTCATTAGAATGTTTACTAGATCAGTTTACCGAGAATCCATTTAAAAATGTGGAACAATTCTTAGTAGAATCTACAGATTTAAAAGTAATTTCTACTACTGAACCAATTACTTCGACTATTCAAAATCAACTGTCATCTCATACAATGTTTGCAGAAATAGTCAAAATGGCCAGTGTTGCCAGAGCCTAATTTAGAAATGTGGTTAGAAATTACTTTTAGATTCAGTACTGCAAATTGGTCCATTTTCTTTTGTTTGTGTTGACTGGATCCTTGGTGAACCCTCAAACGTCAAAACCGTATATTCATTAAATTACACAATTACAGCAGCGAAAAAATGGAAAAATAATATGGAATTGATTTCACTATAGGGAAAACACACCAGCGCAGATCTGCGTGAATGCGGCACAAAAATTTGTGAACTCTTAACTTTTACGTGAAACACAAAGCAAATTTAACCTAAAAAAAAATTTTTAAAAATGTCTAAAAATTAAATTAATTAACAAAGGAATTTATCATTGGGTCATTTTCGACCCTTTGCAGTATAAATGGGTTAAGAAAAAAAAATGGATCCTAAGATGTCTATACTCCAAGTGTATATTAAACAATATTCGGTTATATTTTAATTGTGTTTATTTAACAGTTTTGCAGTTCAACCCTGCATTTGAAGTAGTACTCGTATGTTTGAAGTTTTCGTTGTGATAGATAATTTTCTAATAACCATTAACCATACAAGATAAGGTCAGTTAGAGAATTTGAAGGATTTATTCGAAAATTCTATACTTAGTAAGAGAAAAATAAATAATTCTAAAATGTTTACCGAGCTAAGAAGGTTTTATATATAGAAATCAAATTCCATGTATGATAGACCATATTTTAAAATAAATTTAAAAATTTTTGTTTTAGATTTACAATTAGGTACAATTGAGTATACTAATTAACATATTTATATGTCTACTGATACTATATTTATTTTCAATGTTAATGTCGATAAAGAATATTCTTCACATTCAATCCGAATAGTAATTCTCATTCAATCAGAATAGCAAATCACTAAAATTAATCACAAAACGTACGAAAGACGTCTATTAAATTCTTCAGAACATTTAACATTTTAAATTTTCTTATGTATATTTAGTATTTTGTAGAGGTAGAGAGATACATACAATATACATAAACAAGATGATATTTAACTATTTAGAATATGTACATTATTTAAAATTCAATTTATTCTTATTTTGCTAAATAATTTCTTTTGGAAAATAACCAAATTTTTGTGGTTACAAAGGAAATTAAAATTTTTTATTTTTTATATAAATATTTATGCCATCCATCCATCCAGCTGTATAAATGTTTTTGATATCTGGAAAGGTCAAATATTTGAATTAATTGTGTCTCGGTGTAAAACACACAAAAAAAAATAAAAATATAAAAAATTACTCAAGTTTATTGAACAATTTCCTATAGCAAATTTTAATAAATTATTAGGTAGAAATAATTGAATTCAAAGTCAATCTACTAAGCTAAACCATTATTATGAAATTAGAAATAAAATTTGGAAATATTGATGTACATATGTACAGTACATATTTAAGTTGTTTGACCTTTGAATGAACTCATCGGTCAATGTATTATGAATCGTTTTAAATTAATCTATGTTTAACCCTTTCAAGCTTAGTGGTCCCACTTTGGAACAACCAATAATTTTTTTTTTTTTTCGAATGCCGATGAACCAAATATATACAAATTCATTGTGTTCGCTTGGCTTAGCTAATTTAGTTCATTTTATTTACTGTTTTTGGCGTTTTACTGGATGTAAATGCAAACTTTTTGATTTTATTTTTTAACAACATTTTTATTCTCACATCATTCATTTTTTACCAAAAATGTAAAATAATATTTAAAAATAAAAAAGTTATGCACAAAAGTTGTCCGATATACGTAAATCACATGGACAAAAATACTACCGTATACAACCTGAATGTCCGTGAGTGTATATAAAACTTTTGTTTTTTGCCGCCCGCAAAGGGTTAATCTATTTTTATGTACTTACAAATCTATACATAATATTAAGAAGTTATCGATCGATGTAAGTATTTATAAGTAGTACATAGTTAAAATAACTATCCAAACAATGAATAAATGCATTAGGAAATATGTACAGTTTAGAACTTCGATTAGCCGAGTTTCCGTATTAATCGAGGTGAGTTTGAAAAAAAAAACTTTTGTGTTTGATCGAACCGAAAGAAAATAGTTTGCCGTGTAACTACATCCTGAAAACATATCCGCTCCTTACCCATACGCAATGGTTTGGGCGACGTTTAGCGGACGAGTAGTAGGTATAGTGAAGGATGATGCCTGTTCCTTTAAAACTAAAACTAAATTATTTAAAGTCAAATAAAATAGATTTTGAAGTAAGCATGGCTCCAAATCAACCTATAAAGACGTAAATGATGCGGGAAATTGCACTTCAATGGTTTTCTCACGGTCTACCATATTATCCGAGTTTTTGTTTATACGAGGCATGCCCGTTTCCAATTACCTCGGATAGTTGAGGTTCTACTGTATGTTTTAAAAAAATTCTATTGTTACATAAAATATGAATCAAAACATGACTAACTTATATACCGTGGATATTGTTTCAGCATTATATAAGTCGCTTTTATGTTCAAAGTCCATGTAGTTTCTTTGTTATCTATTTTATAGTAGCTCCATAAAATTTATCTATTAAGTGACAATTAAATAAGACGTACGCGGATAGATCTTAGGTAGTATGTGCGCCATATATTTAGGGAACAATCGCGTTTAAAGACGAGAATTTTTTTCAGTGATGTAGGATGTACTATAGAATGTAGTTCAAAAGAGTGAACAGTCCAATCTTATTAGAGATTCATTGATATTTAATAACTCCCTTGAATGGAAGAGATTTTTTTCACTGTTTTTTTACATGTTTTCCTTCGGTCTGGTCAAGCCCCATATTCACTGATAAAAAGAATTGCGATTGAAGCGAACCAAAAATTTATGCTTTCTTTACTTGAAAATGGCTAAATATTTAAATTATTAAGTAAGAATATAGACGTAGAAATTACGTATTCGGGTGCCGGTCACTATCCTGACAGTCACTCTATGTTTATACGTATATTGGACATTGACTGTTAATATAGTTGTTTATCGGGATTGTCATTCAAACCCACGTATTTATATCTTTCAACAATGTATGCGAGCGAAGCCAGCAAGTTTTTTTTGTTCAATCATTTTGTAAGTTCATATGTACCAGCACCTACGTACAATTGTAGTTACTATGTTTGAGGATGTAAGCACTAAGTATGGAGTGTCATTAGCCTTTATTTCGATATTTGTTCATGCATTAATTTTGAACAATCATTTTACACAAAGGACAACAACGGAAATTAGTTATATACAAGAGCGAGACATAAATATTTATATTTTTAAATATTATTGTATACTCAAAGCCACTTTTAAAAGAAAAACGCATTGAAATAAAACATCGGCTCTAAATAACAAATTTCGACTAAACAAAATGCCAAAGTAATCGTTGAAAAACAATTTTAGAGAAAAGTTATTTATTTGAATAACGCAAATGAACAAATCTATTTTAGTATTTACATAAATCTTCAAATTTATATATATGTAATCGTAATGTCAAGGAAATTCAATAGAATGCATCATCTGTACGGGCGCATATTACGAAATAATCGCAAAAACAACAATTTTTTGTATCTTCTCTTAATTTTCATTCAGTAAGTCGGCCTTTTCAATGATATTGTTTTATTAATAGAATTTTTTTATTTGTGGAAAAAACATTGTAAGTACATACACTTTAATCTTTATGTAGTCTTCATTTCTGCCCATTAATTTTGCATTTTTTGTATGGTACATTAATCACGGTCCAGGATGATAATAAACTTTAATCTCGCTATTAATATGTTAACTGTTAAGTAAGTAAAATGAAAATGTTGTTTAGACTTTGTTTTCAATAAAAAAAAATTATTTTAAATGGAAATTGTAATTTTCTCTTGCATACATATCGTCCCTTCCAACGACAACTATGATAAGTCGACTTTATCATGTTTTTGAGTTATTGACATTTTCCTTACATTCTGTCAAAATTTCAGTCGTCCACAATTAAAAATGGAGATTTTACAAGGTTACAATTTTACAATGTTCATACATTTTTTCGAATTTTTTTCATTTTCCCGTAAATCTGTCAAAAATATCTAAAAACTAATAAATGCGGTCAAAAAGTAAATATAAAAATTGTTTTCAAAAAAAAATTAAAAATTGTATATGAAAGTTAATCTTTAGCTGAGAAATGAACTCTTAAACTTAGTAAAAAAAAAACGTCTCTACGGAAATGTAAGCAAAACCGAGTTATCATAGTTGGAAGGGACAATATGCCGATAAGTTAGTTTAAATGTGTTTGTCTTGTCATCAATTTTTGATTAATCTTATAAGTATACTGAATCGATTGCAAGATTTAGTTGCTTATTTAGCATATTTATTTATTTATCTTTCATTTTTTTTAAACACCATATCGTATTTCAGCTATAGACACAGTATTTTAATCTTTTGACATTCTTTTTCGTATTTCTTTGATTGAAATATTTGAGTAGTAACTAATATATGGTGAGCACGTCCAATCCGATTCAATCCGCCTTAAATTAATGCGTTCGTGTTTTTTTAGGTGATTTTTGGAGAGATTAATACTTTGTGTATTTATGTGCTATAATATGGGGTTTTGCACTTTTAGTTGTCACTGTTATTTTATTAAAAAAAAATCAGTAAAGAAGGAATAATTAGCTACGTTAATTATAATGAGTACTTGCTTATTATCGACGACTTTACCTGTGTCTATTTTGTCTGTACAATGATATTGAGAGAAATAACATAAAATTGATTGCAGCGCCATAATGGTAGGTCGTAGAACTTTTTAATATTTGTTAAGTTCATTTTTCGCTAATCCGAATAAATTTCGAGAAAATAATTAAAAACTGTACAAATTACATAAAATTAATTGCAGCGCCATAACGGTAAGTCGTGAAACTTTTTGATCTATGAATGAAATGTTCATTTTTTTATTCTCTATAATTGTTGTCATATTCATTTTTTCTACATTATCACAATTTTTCGAGTAAATGGTTTATTTTATATTAAAATTGGGTTCACTCAACTAATTGTAAATTAAGAATCGGCTCAGTTGATCTTAATGTTTAATTTTTTCGATTGAAATTAGCTCAAAAGAGATAAGTATCTAGAATTGAAATTCTAAAAATTCTAGTCTGTAATAGTATTTTTGAAAATTCGATTATAAACCTACCAGTTTTACCGGAAAGATTTAAAATAGATAAATAAAAAAAAAATCATTATGATAACAAATAAATATTATAAAAATTGGTTAATTTTTCGGTCTGCCGACTTAATTATTATTTTATTTAGTAGAGGAGGTAAGTAGGTTGGCGCATTTAATCTTATAAAGTTCATAACGTATTATCACTTAAAATACCTACACTGATACATTTCCTCATAAGTCATAATATTGCAGATATACAATTTTGATTTTTACAAATTACTTTATTTAAAATTAGACAAGATGGTATTTATAATTTATATCACGTCATTAGTTATAAAAATGAATCATATGCATCGTACGTGGTTGAAAATGTAAACAAACGATTTTATGTACATGTATTTGATATGTTATAATATGTTTGTGGGTATTTGTTTGAGTTTATGTTAACGGATATGTAAAAAAAAAATAAATAAATAAAAACTGCGACATCATCTATTTTTTTGTAAAACTTCCCATTCAATTTATTATGACATAGGCAATATTTAATGTTTTGATATCAACTATTGTCAAAAAAATTAAAAAAAAAAAAAAAAATTATTGATTTTATCGTAACTAAAACGTTTCAACATTTATTTTGATTTAAATGTGAATTTCCAAACTTTATGAATAAATAAACTTTAACATTTCAAACAAACAATATTTTATCGGATCATGTATATTAATAGCCTCAGAGTTAACTTACAAATTTAGAAATATCCATAATTACATGCGCGGTTGCAATTCTCAGATAAGAAATAAACTGAGCTAATTGTTAAGTTTAGAATACGGAGTGTCTTTGCACGAGGCACGAGTTTGTGCTTGAAAATTATGTGGAAGTCAGTTTTTTTTTTTGGGCACTTTGTGCATTGTATTAACTATTTTTTGTACAAGCGATAGAAATGGATGTCTAATAGGCCCTTAAACTAATGGCCGAAGCGAATCGAACTACTTAGGTCTTAGGGAGTTCGCCCTTCACACTAACTAGTATCTAATAATTTATACCTCGTCTTTGGGTAAAAATTTAACTGCTTGCAGGCATGAGATTGTGCCTCGTGCAAAGGGTTATTTTCGGGATTTTTCATGTAAATTTACGTACATGTTAGTTTATTGTACATTTATGGGAATAACTAACATTATGACAAACAAATTGAGTAAGGTTCAAGAACCGACATATCGGCTCCACTTTATACGCTTATCACACAGCTGTAAATTAAGAATTGTTAATATTTAAGAAATGCTTTTGATTTAGATAATGATTATCTATCTACCTATATATCAAATAAGTAATCAGATAATTTAGTTGAGAAAACAATTATTTGTTTAATATGTTTAACCTATTTACTTATTATTTACTTATTTATTTAATGATGAAATTAAAAATGAGTTTTCATTTTTTTTAAATCTGTATGAAAATTAAAATGCCTAAGTATGTATATATTGTCGATAAGATAAACGTCTCACATATGAGTTACGTTAAATTTAATCCATATACAAACATTATTTATATTTTTAATCATCATTCATACAATTTTTGATAAGTCATTTTGGCTTACAACAACCACCTGTTACTTTACTAACACTTTTATCATAATCTTTTCTTATGAAGGAAGTAGACTCAATGTTTTCGCATGTATTTATTACTAAGAATTTGATAGTAAATGATTCAGAACGATTAAAGACATTACATATTTATTTAATGTGTAATGGGGAAAAAAAAATAATAAACTTTTATGATTACCAAATATTAATGATTCATTTTGTAAAATATATGTAATTCTAGTCATTTGAAAAGTGGGACTGTAAGCAGCGTTCTCCCGTATACCCTCACAATATTCTTAAGTCCTTCGCGAAATATTTTGGTACGTAGCCAACGAAAATATGCATACAAAACATATAAGGTCAGCTATGCACAAAATAACATCTCTTAATCAATGTCAAAGCACAATCGATTTGAGATTGCTTCTCCCTTTAGCTTACTAGATCTTTAGAGAAAATTACTTGGAAAAAAAACTTGATTTTATTTAATAAAATCCGTAACCTCGTTCGTACTGAAGGTCCCCTTTGGGCTCACATTGATGAAAATTAGTAATTAGACGTACTAAAGGATGGCCATTAATTAGTATGTATTTCAAAATTATGCACTTGAAAAATTAAACAATTACATAAATTAAACAAACGAAGGCAAACCGGAGAACATTTTTCGGAAATTCTATAAAATTATTTAAAAATAAAAATTCACGAAATTACACTTTGGGCGTTTTTATTTTCTACATAATAATTTTTAAAACAGAATATGTAGCAGTTCCGGTGTGCGGCAGTACAAAAGAAGATAAGAGAAACATTTTTAGTTATTATTATTAGTCCGACTAACAGAAGAGAATTTTAACTCTAGAAAACTTTGATGAGTTCAATTGAAAAATCCATTCCATCGACTGTTAATGAATTTCCATAAATTGGAATTCGAGATTTTTTTACCATACTTAAATATTTCTATGCTGATTTGAGCTAGTAAAACTAATTTAACACGGAATTTGCACAGATTCTGAACATTTTGAGGAATATTTTTCCTGTTTTTTTGTTCTTATGTTATCTCCCATAGAAAGGCAAACCAAACCTGTTAACTGCGTATTTAATCAATAGTTGATAGTTGTGGCCCGATGATCGTAGATAAATTTGCTGTCAAACTGTTTATTAAATATGGTCGTTTATGAATGTCCATGTCCTGCTTTAACGAACTATCAATATGTGCGGATATTATGGTATTATCGATATATCAATAAATTTAGATAATTTCCAACTTGTTGCTTTCTTTTATAAGATTTATAAGATTTTATAAAAAATACATAAATTAATAGTCATAAAACTTGTTTCTAATGAAATAAATGGCCTTCTAGCATAAATTATTGACAATATGTAGTATGTAGCTACCTACCTACTAACGTATGAAAAAACGCTATTTTAAATTTTAGAGGTCACTTAGAAGAGATATAAGCTTTCATCATTCATCAAAAAAAACTTTTTTAGTAAAATTAAAATAATTTTTAAACAAGACTATTGACTACACATTACTATACATAATTTCTGATTGCAACATTTAAAATTTAAACATAATAAACTTACCTTTTTCGCTTTTTTCCATTGATATTACATTTAAAAATGTCGATTGACGTGGCGCGCATGTCATGTCACAAACATTTTTTATCAAATTAGCCAAACAAGATGGACAACGCTTGAGAAAATTTGAGGCCAGTTTTATATTCGTATTCATAATTTGAATCTGCAACATATCACAAGAGACAAGAGTTAATTTAAAATCGGGCTCGACATTCCCATCAGAAGACAAATAGAAGAAGAAGAAAAAAAAAATTAATTCAATTAGTCAACAATGTGACCATAATGTAAATGACAAACGAAATGAAATTGATTTAATTCAATTTAAATTAATTTATCAGTGTATTTGACCTGATCCAAGTCGTATGACCAGAAAAAAACATTTAAATAGTCATTAGTTATTTAAAAAAAAAATTAAATTAATAAATATCGTATTATAGACAATTACCTGTTCATTATTACAGCATGTATTTTCGTTTACAAGATATGGACACCATTTTGACAGTAATTCAGTACCATTTTGATTTAATGGTTTGGCGGTACCATTGTAGCTACAGTAAAATTGGTGATTTGTTATTTTGTCCTTATGGCAAATGTCGTACCAAATACATTGACCATCTTCTGTTCCATTTGTCTAAAAATAAAATCAGACATTTTGTTTTGAGAATTTTGCTGTTAAAAACAAAACAGATATTAAATATTTTATTCATAAATGACTTGGATTGCGGTGAAGGTCGCATTAATAACAGCTTTGTGAAAACTGTAGGTTAATAATTTTAACAATTTTCTTTATTGATCATTAAGGATTAGTGAGGACAATTTTCGTATTTTGCTGACAGATGTCTGTTTTGGTTTACTTCAACTTTATTTGAAATAAAAAAGATTTGTCGATAGTTAGGTAGACTATAAACCCATGCTCAGCCATTCCACATTTTACTCTTATAGGGTGAGTCAATTATGTCAAAAATAATTTCGTCTTTCAAACAATCTAAAAGAATATTTCTATTTGTCGGTAAGTATTTAAAAACAAATACTTGCAGAATTACTGAAAGAATATCCGTGCAAATCATATCGTATCATACTCATATAGACGATATATGGACAATAAGTAAAATAGTTGCTTATCTGTTTCATTATTTGCAAATTCTCAACAAAGCTAATAAAATGTACGTTTGTGGAATATCATATTAAAAATCTACGAACACTACATAAATCATATTACTTTCGTACAGTGGTAAAAGATAGTAAGTCTTACTTTTCAGTTACAGTTCTAAGCGAAACACACCCACCATCAATAAACATTTCTTTCACTCAAATAATTATCATCAATAGCGCTACAACCCGGATCAGGTCCTATATCCGTTTAGATGAGTATGTATGTTTGTGCTCTCAAAGAGAATTGTTTGTTTAGTCCGTATACAGATCTGTTTCTACCCTTCGTTTTATTTCATCGAGAAGGTTATTTTCGCAGTTCAGTTGGGATCCCAAGTTTTGTAGTTTATAAATAGGTGGCTTGTGTTTATTCTAAACTAAAATAATAGCAAATACAATAATTGACACTTGGAAGTTAAAAAACTACACTTCCTTAATAGTACAGATGTAGTACCTAGCAAATCTACTTACTATCTTTTAACACATATCACGACAAATAATTGTTTACACATTTTTATTAATTACCAGATCATTAACGTTCATTGCCATGCTGATAAGAATTTATAAAACAAATACTTTTTGCATAAAGTACATTTGATAAATATTGGATGACATGTTCAGTTATTTCTAATATAAAAAAAAGTAATAATTTGAAGATAATCATTAGGAAAATCACTTAGTAACTTAATTATTATTTCTAATATAAAAAAAAGTAATAATTTGAAGATAATCATTAGGAAAATCACTTAGTAACTTAATTGTTTAATGTATTCATAGAAATAAGACCATATTATAGAAGATTCTAGAAGTTGTAAACTTTAATGAAGATGAATTTTACTGATTTAGTATTGTGTGGGCAAGGGTTCCATATGATCACAATTGGTGGTTCTCATTGTTCAATTTGTAAACTAAATCAAAAACCATTAAATTAATGAGTGCTAGCCATTCAAATCGCCATGACAATTTACCGCCAGCAATTTATCGACAATCTTTTTCATAATATATTTTTACAACTACATCTCTAGCTATAAACCGAACCCATCGAATGGGTTACACGCTAAAATTTCAAGGAGAAATCTTCTGGTGCTGGAGTTCAGCATTTTGCACCATAGCTGTGTTCAGAAAGACACTGTATCAAGTATCGTCTGACTGGCGCATACGAAACTCAGGCACTCTTTCAAAAAAGTGAATTGCCATCTCATTGTTCTCGTAGCAGGAGTCACAAGTCGATTCGGACAAAATTCTCATTTTATTGGTACGTAGAGAGGATGATTGTGGCCTTAAAGATTTCAATGGATGTTCCGACCCCCAAAATCGAGAGCTTGTTACGTTTTCAATTTTAATGACAAAAAAAAAATCTGCATAAAATTATTTACTGCGCATCATAATAATAATTGACAAATCAGTGGTTCCAAATTCTTAAATATAAAAATAATACTCATACGAGTACACATATAATATTCGTAATTTAATTTAAAAATCAACTATGGCGTTTTAAATATGTGTCCTTCATAACGCAGTTGATCAAATCATCAGTAATGTAAGTTGTTTCAAACAATGTTCCATTTTAATAGGTATCAAACACGGCAATACTCTTGTTTAAAAATAGCTTATTGATTCGAAAGTTACAACTTTATTTGAAGTTCGAGGGAAAAAAAACTATTGAGAAGTTACAAAGGCTAAATGGAAAAGTCTTGGCTTCAATGCTAACTAATCTGACAAGTATTACAATAGATAACTTATACACCTACTACATATACTCTATAAGAAAGTATGTAGTTATTTAATAAGAGTATTTATGTATAATCATTGGCCATCATCACAATAGGTCATGGTGATTTTATTTGTATACAGTAGCGCACAATTTTTACTTACATATTTACAGTACACCAACTACTTATTGATGGTACTAAAAATTGATCTTTTGCACTTCTTCGTATAGGTTCGTATAGTAGTATCTTTCTTAAAACAATTCTTGGTAAGTCTTTTGAATATGTTATTTTCTAAAGTATATCTATTTGAATTCCTTCCACAGATCATCTATCAGAACCTCGACCTTCATATTGGTATCGAGTTATCAAGAAGATCGATATTTTGGGACGTCAAAACAATGCACATTTGTGTGACGACTATTCGCCATATAAATATTGCTTGCTATTATATGTATAGCGTATAGCCAATGCTACTTCGTTGAACCCATACGAACCCACACGATGAATAATAATTTTTACTCGAAATACTAAAATCAATGAATGAATTTCTAAAAATTTAAAAAAAGCCAATGTTTGTTTACAAAAATTTACGTGTATCATCAAAGAAAAAGAAGAAAACAACTTCGGACATTTTAAAATTATTAATTATGGTTGAACATTTATCAAAAAAAAAAAAAACCAACGCACATATTATTAATTATTATATTAGTGGTTGGCATACGGCTTTGTATATAATGTCGTGCATCATGTACGGCGAAGGGCAAACATTTGGCCTCAGAACTCGGAAAATCAATTTAGTATGTACAATGTACATATACATATGTGGCCATTTTCTTGTCTGCATATTAAATGAAAATATTTTTACAAAATTAAATGAATTTACTGTAGGTACATACCAATTTAATAAAATATTGTCATGCAATAAATTTACTAGAAAGTAAATAAAATAAACAAAATATGTATGCAACAACATTGTACATATGTACAGACCTGTACGTACAACAGTACAATGTTAATCATAAAATTATTCTAATAATACGTACATATGTATAGATCTGTGGCAATAAGTTAAAGTAGCTTAAGTCGACATAAGCAAAAAATGGTTTTATCTGGATATAAAAACTACAACTCAAACTGCGTGTTTTGATCCAATACCTACCAGCCTTTCTATCACATTTACGAGCTAAGATATTAGCTATTAGGTATAGTGAACAAATAAGCGGGGTGGTTAGAATAAAAATCGATAAAATAATCTCCACCATAACAAAGTTCAACCAGCACGTGGAACCGAATTATGTTTCAATTGCATCGCCAAATTTAATTTTACGGTAGTTTGCATTTCATGATGAATTTTTCTTTTCTTTTTGTTTTTTTAAATGTAGATAGATTGACTTTTAGTAATGAAGTTATTTCTTTAAAAGTCAAAATCCTAATAATATATATGTATGTTTGTATGTATGTATAACTTTAATAGGTCAATATTTAGATTTAGTTATAAGTAATGTAAAATTTTGTAAAGGTGATTGGAATGGTGACACCGAATAAAGTATACGCCCATCCCTCGACTTGCATGGTAGATACGTTTTACGATAAATCCGTGTGAATTAAAACCGTGTAAAACGAGACACAACATGCACTCATTTCATCTATAAAATAATAGAAATAAAAGATTTTTTTAAAGTTACAAACCGTGTAAAAGCGAAATTAGGTACCGTGCAAATCAACGGACGGGTGAATAGTAGAAGAAGAAAGAAATCGACTAACCAAATGGCAGAGGTGGTGTCATGTGGAATGAAAGGTCCTTGATCAGGAAAACTTTACAAGAGCCTCGAATAAATCTATGTTTCCTGAGGACCGACACATATGGCGAGAAATGTTATATTGTGGTATTCTTTATCATTTTTAATTACGATTCAAGATCATAACACCAAATTTACTTTTTGGTAATTAAATCATGTCAATTTTAGTTAAAAATAAAATAATTAATTTTAATTAATACCGAAAACTAGAGGAAATAATAAATAGCCAATTGCACGCAACAGCACTAATCGAATTAACTCCGTGTCTGTGCATTGTCTTAAAAAAAATAAATAAAAATAAATAAAAATAAGTATGGGTACTTGTGTATTATCTACGACTTTGTCCCGTGTCAATTTAAACGATAGATTGTTGAACTCTTTGGTCTAATTGGTAAAATCTAAATTTTTTTATTCTCTATCATCAGTGTCAAATGGAAAAAATATGTACCTACATACAATTTGGATTATAGACGGTATTTTATTTGGGAGTGCGCCTTGTATTCGTGGTTATTTAACAATTAAAAATTTGGCGCATCTCTACATACTTGAAAGGCACATTACCTAAATGTACCTATAAGTAAGTACTTCATACAATATTTTGCTATACTTAATTACATACATTATTTTGTTATAATTGTTTTTCAATATGACCTTCACTGTATTACATATAATTAAGTAACTCTACCTCTACTACTACTAGTACATAAGTAAGTATTTAGTACAAAAAGTGATAATAAAATCAATTAACATCTTGAATATTAATATAGGCTATGGAAATTGTTAATTCATTTCAAAGACGTTAAATATTATTTTGGAGAAAATTTAATGAAATATTTTTACGCAACTAAAATATTAAACTATTTAATGATCAAATACATTATCTATAATAGACTATATATGTATATATTGTAGTAACTACTTCTTTGTAACGTTATGCATTAAAATTCAATTGCAATTTATTATTTATTTTAATGATTTCATGACATCATTTCTAGATAACCCTGCAAAACGACCTTGAACCATCCGAATCCGAAAAAGAAACAAAAGTAAAATAAAAACATTTAGGTATAAATGATAATTTTTATTAAATAAACTAAATCATTAATTAATATTTTGTTTATGGTATGGCATTCATATACATACATCTACGGACTCTTGATTATTTCTTAAAAGATGTTTGAAAGACATTTTAAAAAAAAAGAAAAAAAAAACAGATAATAAATAAGTATTGTAGATCGTTATTTCTAAATACAGGGTGATTCATTTGGTATAGTCCAAACCCATAGGACTTACCTATGGTTGGGTTAATATTATGAAAAAAAAATTCCATATCCGGAAATGAACCGTTGCCCAAGTGAGAACTATAGAAACTAGATAAAAACTTTGTATGAGCAGATTGTAGGTATTATTATAACCCACAAACTAGCACAATTGTAAGAGAAAAACATAAGTGAACTTTTTGAGAAAAATAAAATTTTCTTTAAAAAGTGTGGATTTTGGAAAAAAATTGACTTTGATATGCTTTGAATCTACAGAAGCTCCAAAAATTATCCCAATACAAGATAACAAACAAAATAATTACCAGTTTTTTGTAGCATTTTCCCCTCCTCTAAGCATAAAATGAAGTAAATCGGTCGACTTTTACCAAAATTATAGGCATACAATAGAGAACAAAATTCCAACCTACGCAATTCATTATTCCGATCTATTGGTTTTGGTACTTTTTGACTAATAATATTAAACAACGGTTATGTTTAATAAAATAGTATACAGAGACGAAGCGTGTGCTTTTTCACAGAGGAAGCTGTAACAAATAGTGACGCACATATTCCCTTTACCTATACACGTCAGAA
>JANSTT010005292.1:0-29307 GCA_026745375.1 Platyura marginata
TTTTTTTTATTTTTTTTTTGATATACACTAAATATATTATATATATATATTGAATATGTTTTTGAGGTATACGCGACGTGAAGACACACACATATATTAATAATAATAATTAATAATAATAATATTTTTAAAATGTTGGAATAATTTAGTAATTTACGCGAACATTTAATTCTTAATTTTAGATTTTTTTTTAAACATCGAATGTGTATTTTTTGAGTAAACGTCAAACATATAAATGTGTATATGGAATGCATTGATTACGTTATTTTTTTTTTTTTTCATAAATTTTGAACACCGAAAAATTTTTATTTTTATTTTTTTTAAGATATTTGTACAAAATATTAACACTTTTTTTTAGAGATCATAGCCAGACGAATATTTAATATTTTTATTTTTTTTTTAATATTTTATATAATTTAGTTGTTAATAATTAATTTATTTCTTAATAATGTGCGAGTGCCTCATCTAATTTTTTTTTTCTGGGGTTTTTTTTATATTAAAAAATTTAACTTTTTCCAAACGTATAAAAAATATAATTTTGATATAATTAAAAATCCTAATAAATACCTTAAACAGTATCCAGTATATTGTTGTTGATGTTGTTGATGATATTGTAATGGAGTTCTGATGATGTTGAAAAATGGAGTTGTAAAGATTTTTGATGTGGAGTTTTTACCCTCTTTGAATATTGTTTGTACAGGAGCCTATTTGTCGATTGTCAAAACGAAAACAAAATTTTGATAATGAGAAAATTTTTTTTGTTGTTAAAAATGTTGTTGTTGTTGTTGTCTTTTCTATTCTTTTAAATCAACACACTTGCACTTGACATGTTTTTTTTTTTATTTTTTTTTATTTATAAACTACGTATACGAAAATATACCTATTTTTTTATGTCGACCATTATTTTTGATTTTTAATTTTTTTTTTTTTTTTATTTAAACCACTTGTTTACCAACTGCGCCAATGAACATTTTATTTAGTAAATTGAAAGTAACTTCTATGAACTGTCGTCATTATCTGTATGATGATGCGTTAATTTATCATCGGGCGAATCACCATTTAAATCTTCTATAGAACTTCTAAGGCTTGTTTCGTCTAACCTAAGTGTCAGACCATCACGATATTTAAGTAAGCTTTCTACAGACTCTTTTGATATGTCACGATCAACCGAATCTCGATCGGTGTCACCCGATGATGGACTAGTCCGTTCTCTTTTTATTTCTGTTTGAGCAAAATTCAATGGTGTGCCTGGTCGCTTTGAGCTACCATCTTCGGAATGTCTATTGTTTTTCACTAGTTGATCTAATAGGGCACCATGTGGTATGTCACTGGTTTTCCGATCAAGGCTATGTCTTATAATACCATCTAGAAATGAACCGTTTGCACTTGTCCCATCGTACAAGCTTTCTGCCATTTCTCTGGCAGATTTTGATTGGCTATTGCTGGTTGATGATGATGATGATTTGGCTATTGTACTGCTAACACCAGCTTGCCGCATAGCATCCTCTTGAAATCGTTGCATCATTTGTGATGCGAAAAAACTTTCAGCATTTGCCGGGAATGTTGAAGGAGTTGTTGGTGTTCCCCTAGCAAAGTCCATTGGTAGTCCACTGTAACCGGGCGGATGTGGCCAAAATAAATGTGGTGCATACTGTAACTGGTTTGGATCGAAAATACCCATTTTAAGACCATTTGGTGATGTTGCAGGAAACGGTGGTGTATTTAGCGGAGGTTTTGTTGTAGGTAATGATTTACTTTTATCTAACGTACGTAAACTAGCGGCGGCTGAACCAGCAATATCTTGCGGTTTCACAGCAGCCGTAGAACTAGTTCCTGTGCCATCTAATGGCTGAGGTTTGGGCTCTCGCTTACGCGGTCGCATTAAATGCCTTTCTTTAACTTTATATTCTAATGTAGAATGAGGTACTCCATAGTAACTGCCAGCCCTATGCACAGACATTTCACCGCGTTGAACGGCTTTTACTGCCTCGACCAAACTGTCTCTGTCATAATTTCGATATTTACCACGTTTTGGGCGAGTCCCTTTACCTCCAGTTGCACTACTGCTAGACTGAGAATTCGAATTATTTGAATTCATAGAACTCATCATATTCGGGCTGGATCCAAATCGTGACATATCAGTTCCGCCTAAGGATTTTATAACCGATATACTTGGTCTTTTATATTGGTCTAATTGTTCCATGGAAGATTTATTCACAGTTGATTCCGGACTTGATTGGTTAAACGTTCGTGTTATACTGTTAGCTATTACATCTCTAAGGGACAGAATGCCTTTGCTACTCACGTTCATTGGTGGCGATTGTGACTCATTATTTGGACGTAAAACCGGCGGTGATATGCCCGGCAGATGACTATGTGGACTTCTTGATAACATCGGTGATGTAGTTTGTGGTGTTGTATCGCTAGCACTTTCGCCATTTTTTCCGGATGAAGAAGACCCAGCTACAGGCTTAAAGGACGGAATTTTTAATATTACAGCCGAGTCATCATTTGCATCATTTACCTCTGCTGATGAGGCTGTATCTGGCGTTTCAGATTTAATAATTCGATTTTGCATTTGTTGATGTTGCAGCATTGATAAATTATGCATCAGATGCCTTGTATCAGGAATCTGTGGTTTTCCATTGTTCAGATGATCAACAGAGACTGAATTTTTCATTTGTTCTTTTATCAATTCCTGTTGTTGAATCAATAAATTTCTAAACAGTTCCTGAAATGCGGGATCATCATATTTTTGTTGCATAAATCCACCGGCGAGTATAAGATTTTGAAGTACTACAGGATCCAACCATGGATTTGCAGCTATGGGTGGTGTTTGTGGTGTCGTAGGTGTCATTTGAGATTTTGGTTGTTCTTTATTAAGCGCAACTTCTTGTTTAACACTACAATTGTCAAATAAATTTCCATATTTGGGTAAAGATGTTGCTGTTAAAGACGATCTTGACGATGATAATCTCATTAGGTTTTCTGGCGTAAGAACAGAACTGTTTAATTGTTTATCGGTATCTTTGTCATCTTCAGCCCCAGATAACTCTTTTTCTTCATCGTCTTGATCGAGAACTTCTAAAACGTTCGTTGGCGGCAATAGCGATGCTTCACGTTTTTGTTCCATTGCAAGTTTGTAGACTTTGTTGCGCAGCGTTGATCGTGGTATGCCATATAGTACAGCGGCACGTCTTGTTCCAAGTTTACCACTGAGTATGTCTTGCAATGCATTTTGAAGTTCTTCCTCGGTATATGTTCTGCGGCCAGCCACAGTTGACATCCGAGGTTTTGCCCTAAAACAATAAAAAACATTTTTAAAATTAATTAATTATAATTAAAACGTAAATTTATACACAATTTGAATGTTAAGACATTTGATATGTTTTAAATAAATTAATTCGTAATTCATATCTAGTAAATTTCTCCTAACAATTTTTTTGCGGACTATTTTAGTTTTGAAAAAGTTTCTGATTCTATATATGAAAAAAAAAGAAAACGAAAATGTCTGACTTCCAAAGCAAAGTAAAGTTTTTGTTGTTCTTATTTTTTGTTTCCACACCATCCAGACGAATAATAATAAAAACAATCAAAACTTCTGTGTACTTACCATCAGGGCCAAAACATTATTTTGCTCTGGTGCACAAAAACTGAATTTAAAACTTGTCTCAAGGGCGTTATTAATGACACATACAAGATAAAAAATTCGTTGCTTTATTCGTCAAATGCTGGTTGTTGTTCTTGCCATTTAGCATTTAGGTGAAATCTTACTGTGTGGGACCATTCAAAGTACATATAATAAATTTATTTCAAGGAGATAATATATCAGATAATACTCGGTCGGTCAAGGATATACATATATACATAAGTACCTACATAAGTACGTGCGCCTTTCTGCATAACTCAAATAACATTTCTATATTGAATATCGAAAATTTATTTTTAAATTAAAATTTCGTCGTATTGATATTGAGTAAAGTAAAAATATTTATTTTTAGCATTTCGCAAAAATGTTTTGAAAACAGTTTAATGCCATCGATTCGCCATAATGTTATATACCCAGCCAGGCTAACAAGAAATTGGGCAGATAACAAAAACAAAATATTTACTCAATGCAAAAATAATCAAACAAAAAAAAAAAAAAAAAAAACAAAAAAATTATTTTTTAATAACACACATTGCAAAAGTCCATTGACCTCCTAAATGTCTACAAAATTGTCTCGTAATATGTTTGGAGTACAGTGCCACCATATACTCATTACAGTATACAGTACGATAGGACTTACTTTATTCATATATGTACATATGTATATACTTATTTAGTATGTACTCGTACGTCGTACTTATGTATGTATGCACATATGTATAGTAGTGTGGTATTTGTTTTTCGTTGTGTTACAAACTTTTTTGAATTGACTGTGTTTTTGAATTAGGAGTAGATACGATATGTGAGTAATTTAATTGTATATGTTTTGTAAACATTCGACTAGACGGGTGTCATGAAAGATATTTCACATACTTATGTATAAACCACAACATATTATTTTTGATAAAAAAGAGCCATATATGAATGCAAAAAAGCTAAAATATGGGGCTTTGTCATTTTGTGAACTGTGTGTAAGTAAGATAAGATTATAGAAATTTTTGTTTTTTTTTTTTTTTTTTTATTTTGCACAATATGGTTCCGAAATACCTACGTCAAGAAGAAATTTATCAACAGATGATTAATTGTATATAGATATGCGCTACGTACTGTACATCACATATTAATGCAGATGTTTTACATATATTTACATACATATGTATAGCTATAATGATAGGAACGTAGCGTTAACCTAATTATATCGCCAAATGCTAAATATCTGTAACAAAAATTGATTTAGTCCATTTTGTTCACTTTTTCAACTGAATATGTACACAGTTTTGCCGAGTTGGTATAAAAGGAGTACTAACAACCATGGTTGTTAAAGTTACAAATAATCGATAAAGTACTTAATTTTTTACCAGTTCTTGACGAAAATCAAGTTACATTTGCTACATGTATTTGTTACCAAAATTAGTGTAAGTAGGCACCTATTTGCTTGTCGTTAATTCGTTATTCTGAAACATTTTGAAACAATTCTGAATATGTCTTGTGATGGAGTTATTTTATGTATCTGTCAAACTGATTTGGACGGAATCGTATTAGTTTGCTACATTTGTTTCATTTTTTACCAAATTTGGTAACAAATGTAACAAATTCGAAAAAAAAGTGTTACTTTAACAACCTTGCTAACAACTCTATACACCATTTAATCTATATATGTGTGATTGATGAACCATGTCGGTTTTTTTCAAATAGTAGTCTTGAGCATATTTTTTGTAATAAATTGTACGTGAATCATCAGAAATCCAAATCGAATAGACTAAGACGACTTGTATATTAAAAAAAAATTAAACTATACTAGAATAGTTAAAATCAAAATCACTAACTGGCTCCCTCTACTAAATATAAAGAATACAGATGTACATAATAATAAAAACAAAAAAAAAATGTTAAAAAAGTGTTGCAAAGTGCATTTATTCGAACTTAATTAATTTGTGTAAACAGCCGCGTTTATTCTTTTTTTAATAACATTTTAGGTCGCTGACTTCGCAAACATATTTGACAGCAGTTTTTTTTTCTCCATAGTACTTGATCGAGATAAAAAAACGATAACCCGACTCACAAAATGTGTGTGCACACCAGACTTCCGCGAAATAAATTCATTCCTACAAAAACAAAACAAAAAAGAGAAAGAAAAGAAAAAAAGCGGCGATTACAATATTTGCATGACGCTGCTTGTATGTGCCATGCTAAAATTTTAAATTAGGTCGACTAAGGATATTACCCCTGCCTGAACGGCATTATTACCATATTACATACAACGTGCGGGGTCTTTTATATTTTATATCCGAAATGGGCTAAGACGTGTTTACTGTGTACTGTACATAATATTAAGTAAAAAATACAGTGTTTGAAAAAAAGATTCGTACACTTTCAAAATAAAATTTGATATGTATCAATTACAAAATATGCTGTTTCTTATATAGTTCAGTTTTTTAATAGTGGAAAAAATTTAAATATACCAGAACAAACATTAAAAAGTTGTTAAAAGTTGCGTCAGCGTGTCCTAATAATTTAATGAATCATTGTACAAATAATTTGTATATGGCCCAGATAGTATCCAACTTGGGAACAAGTTTCCTTCTCGCTGAACTCTCTATATATATAATTCACTTATTTATACAACATTGTTGTCGTATCATGTTTCAAGTTGTTTTAAATTGACGCATGTGTACCGAATTCAGATGCAACAGGCTTTACATAAAGTATTCCGACATTTATATAATTTATGTATATACATAGATATTCGACAGACAGGAACCTTTTACAAATAAGTACTTTAGTTTAATGCATTATACACAATACCATGGGTCCATTCAAAATATTCCAATACATTATCTTATAATATAATGTATGGGCAATGTACAAGCTGCATCCAAGCTGTTGATTATTGTTTAAATTGAATGTCGTGTCACACGGTCGGTCATATAAATCCGGTTGAAATTATTTTGTTTTACATACATACATACATACGAGGTTTTGTATAATATCAAAACCTTAAATTATTAAAATTCTCTACTAACTGTTGTGAAGGATAATATCCGACAAAATTAATTTATAGAATAATAATTGGTTCAGGCATTTAGGGGTTTTGATTATATACCCGTAAAACAACGAATTTGTTGTCCTCAAAAATGATTTAAACAAGATTTTCAAAAAAAAATGGTGTTTCCTAGTATTTTTCAAATATTTACAAAGTAAAATAAATAGTATGACTGAATGGAAATCCGACACGAAAATTTTTAGAATTGTCGGAAACCTTTTAAATCGAATATGAGTGAGCGTATTTTTCGATAATTTCTGTCGGAAAAATTTTCGATTACTTTTTGATAATCGGAAATTGAAATTTTGTTGTAAAATTTGGTTATTTTTGTTGATGATGATTTTTTTTTATTTAAACATTTAAATTGATTTGCTTAGTTAAATTAAATGAAATAAAATAAGAATCTAGCAAAAAAAATGTTACCTAATATAAACGATTTGTGAAGATCATTGGTCAAAGATGTTTAAGAATGAAAGAAAGTATGGATATATTTAAGATATGCAACAAAAAAAAATACTTTCTGAAAATAAAACCATTATATATTTCATCAAAATAATCTTAAATAACAAAAGACCGAATTGAATTGTAAACAAAAATTGTTTTCACATATATTTTGACTGATTTACTCTGTACTAAATGGCTGTGTACATTGTAAGGATCGGAAATATTATGACACCATGCAATCATATGACGGATACAAGTTGTTGTGACATTTTCGATTCGATTACGAATTTCCGATCAAATTCAGTCATACCGCTCCTGAATTTGGTGTTGTCATCAAAGTTTGAAAGTAGCATGAAAAAAACATCCTATAAATAGAACCGTCCTTATACATAAGTAGGAAAACCCTACTTATAGGAATTTAACTGTGGACACATAAATATTATAAAATGTAAAATCTATGCATATATGGCGGTGAAAATTGCATTTGCCTAAACGTCTGGAGAGACTTTTCTTGAACATAAATGGTTTGATGGTAAAATATTTAACCTACGACCAAGACAATGGAATTTTCCAATTTTTCCTATTGAATATTTCTGCATTTCTCTTATATATAAGTTTTTTAGTGTTGATTTTAAAAAGTAAAATAAAAACTATAGAAATAAGATGCACCACCCACTTAATACCTATACTTCACCAGTATATATCTCCTCTTTTCCAGGCAAACCAAATCGATAATTTGGGTGGAGCTTTTACCACTTTTTTTCTTTATTTTTTTTTTTTTTTTTTTGTGCTTAAACTTTTAGCACAGGATATTTCTGAAAAAAACTATTGTACATAGAAAACAAATATAGAGCTCTTGGGTAAATGAATTTTTTCCCAGGCTCATTTTTATTTAGTCTTCTTAACGATATCTCTATGTATTATCGATAGATTAGCATTCGGTTACATATATAGATATAGATAATATTAAAACTTAGTCTTTATAGTAGTCCTTGGTCTATGATAGTCTACTATATGCATACATATAGGTATGTACTGTAAATATAGTATACGAGTATACATATGCTTGTATTTCAAATTATAACAACAGGTGAAATATTCTCTACCTGGGTAGACAAACAGATTTTACCACTGATATTGATAAAAATTGCATTTCGAAATTGCATTGTTCAAACAACTGGCCAGACACCCATTGCCGTCCATCGTCGCCATTGTAGTGTTTTATAACACTTTTTCGATTAGTATTTTTTGAATTGAGGTCACAAATGTTTATTTAGCGATTAAGTTTTGCGATAGAAATAAAAATGATATTTTTCCATTTCAACAAACATTGACCAATGGATATAAAATGAAAAATAAAATTTAATAATACAAAAAAAAAAAAAAAGAAAAAAGAAAAGCTCAAAGTGCAATTATTTCTGTAAACCATCAAGTAGAATTATTGTGAATTGAAAAGTAAATGTTCTATGTTGATTTTGGTAACATGATGTTTTGTAGGTTTATTTTAATATTTTTGTAACAATAGTATTCCATTTATATTGGACTTTTTACCGAATGGTTGTGTATGTATATAAGAACTGGAGAAACTTTAAAAACGATTCAGGTGGGTAGGTATTTAGATACATTTTTCTATTATTTAAAGTTTTTCAGAAAAGTTTCGTTTTCAGCATTGATTTGACTTTTTCTCTTCATAAGCATTATATCTCAATAATAGATTTTACAAAAAAAAGATTTTCATACGGATCTGTTTTGTTCTTAAACACAGTTTAATAACGGCAATTATCTCAAAAATGGCAATGGAATAGCGAGCATTTGTAAGGTTTCCGTAAGTTTTAACAAAAAAAGAGCTCGTCATTGAGATAAATGTAACTGGAGCTAAATATACAATAGGCCTAGATTGGGTTCTGTGTAGGTAATTCATAAAAAAATCACACTCCAATATAATGTATATAAAAAATGAATGTCAAAAAACAAATAACTATAGTCAAATAATATAAAAAAAAAATTTTCTTAATTATAATGCCTAAAAAAATTTTTCTTGCTTCGCTCGCGTATTTAAAAACATTTGAATATAGTGTTTGTTCTTACAATTAATAAATAATAACTAATATTTTAGCTAATGTAGTTTTAAATACATTTTCCTGTAACTATTCAAAAAAAACTGACAAAAATTTTACTCGTCTCGCTCGCAATAATAACAAGAATTAAAATACATCTTGCATAAGTTATAAACAATGCAATATAAAAAAAAAACATAAACACTTAGATCATTTTCATATTTGCTGACAAATATTGTATTTTTAAAGTCCTTAAAAAACAAAATCATTTTTAATCTTATTTTAAATAAATAAATAAATAAATGGAGCATATGCCATTTGCTTAGTTATTAATTATACCTCTATTGATATAACAGTCGTTGTGCAAAATATTTTTGATAAAACACTTGTGTAAATTTGTTGTTTATTGAATGAAAATGAATTATAAAAAAAAGAAGATATTTTTAAATGCAGTAAACAAATAATCTTATTTAAAAATAATTCACAAGTAGGACATAAATACATAAAATAAATTTATTTATACGCATTTTTATTTGACATTGTACATTATTTTGTATTTGTAATCTGTGTCAATGTTCATTAAAAATATTGTACATTTTAGGTAAGATATACTATGTAAGTATCTCAAGAAAGGCATTCTAAAATAGCGGTGTGGTAGTGCACTAATATGTAGAAGTGGCGCTCTAGCCCAAACTTTGAAGAAAAAAATCAATAATTTTATTAGTAAGGAACTTTTTACAGATATGGCCGGATGAAGCGAGAAAGTTTGTTGCTTATTGTAAATTTTCAATATTTACGTACTTATTAGGAATATTCATTTATCCCATTATTTATTACAGGGTTAAAATCAAAACGTTTGCTTAAATTTAATTTACGACAATATTCGAGGAAGCGAGCAACAAATTTCTCTTATTTTTTATTTTTATATTTTGCAGCAATATTTAGATTGTTCTATGAGTATTTCTTATATTACAAAGAAGACTGGAACAAAAACAAAAATGTTTCTGAGGAATTAACCAAAAAAAATTAGAAACTTTAGTAATTTCACTCAAACTCCCATATTTAAATACCCCTGTTGATTCGACCGTAACAATATACGAGTACTTTATATAATCATATACAGAGTAATACTGTAATAAAGTTACTCATATGAAAACAGAAAAAAATCACATAATTTGAAGAGCTATCTTAAAAATGGCAATCATCATAATCAAATTGTTCAGTGTTCATTTAAATTATGTGCATGTGGAAAATAATTCCAAACAAAACTCCCATTGTTTATTATTGAAACTGAAAGTTCTTTGACTTCTTTTCATAAACTGTTTCAACTACGGTCAACAATCCAACATAGTATGGAACATAAAATATCATTGCTGTTCACTTCTTACAAGATTGCTTTATTAATTTTAATTAGTTTTATATTTGCTTTTTGTTTTTTTTTTCTTTTTTTTTTTGTATTCGTAATTCTCGAGATGACGTTGCAATTCTTGAACCAAGGAAGTAATTTGTTTTTGATACTTTTGTTGCGCGCTGTATGTTTAATTAAAAATTATATTTTTTAAAGAGGGTCCTAAGTTTAGTATAAGCCAAAAAAATTCAATTGCATTTAGAAACTGAACGAAATAACGAAAAATGTCTTCAAAATTTCCTTTCTGAGTCTAAAAACATTTTTCTTTGTCTTTCGTGTTTTGAATAACAAAACTCTTAGGTTTTTTTTTTTATTATTATTTTCAAAATGAGTTTGCATGTTTTTGAAGAGCACATAAAAGTGTCTAATTTCTTTTCTTATGTTGATGCCATTCAAAACTAAAGTTTATTTGTACACAAGCACAACAGTTTATATAAAAAAATAAAAGAAATAAATAAACAAAAAATTCACAACCCTCTCTTGTTATTTTTCATGAATATTTACTTTGGACGCAATTTTTCTGTTTTTGTCGTAGATTTTATATTTTCTTTGTTTTATTATCCACAACATAAAAATGTCTGCAAAAATAACAACAAGTAAAATGCACAAAACTGCAACACCCTTATGTTTTTCTTATGGCCACTCGCTTCTGCTTGCACTCCATGATAACCACCCCAAACGGCAGCTAGTGCATATAACCTTACCCATGTACATATAACTATATGTAGATATGTATATGTATTGTACATACTAAGACTAACTATTATACCTACCCCGCATAGCTGTTGGGGGAGATTGTGAGCGCCTTCTCTCTCAGCTCCTATACCACCTTCTTTATTCTGTGTCAAGAAAACCGATCGATATATTTATAGAATAGAGAATCAAGTCACAAGACACAAGTCCAACCAACCAACTATTGGTGGACACCAAAAGCTCTTCAAAATATAGCTCTGATGCTATTAAGTCTCAGGACAACAACAACAAAAACAACAGCAACAACAAAAAAACCCTCCTCTTCCCCCACTCTATGAACATGAGCACTGTGCATCAGCTTTGTTGAAAATTAATTTATTTTTTTTTTTGTTCATCTCAAAATTAAACCACATTCAGAATTTAATTATTTTTCGTCTTCTTCTTTTTTAAATTTATATTTTAATTTAAAAATGGAATTTTGTAATGCAATTTCGTTTTAATTTTATGTAAACATCCAAAGTATTTTCAACTTTATGTTCATATCCGGATACATCCGCCCATACGTATACGAACGTACGTATTATAATATATAGATTCCTACCTACTACAATGTGTGTGCCTACCTACCTACCTAATTCTGGCAAAAGGTTCATAGGTTCATACGTATTGTGAGAAAAGACTTTCCAAGACAATTTGAAATTTAATCATTCTGTGTAACATAATAGTGAAAATTAATTTTCATTAAAATTTCATTTTAATAGAATTTGCAGTGTGTATTTTGTTCCACTGTAAAATTAGTTGAAATTTTCTTTTGCTAATATAAATGAATAACATGTAAACACCAAAGTGCCCACTAAATTGATAAAATTTTATAACTTTTTGTCAGTTTATTTTTATTGTGACGAAATTTTGGCCAAGTTAATAGAGATTCCACGAATTTTTGACTTTATTTCGCACATAATTTTTTTTTTTTTTGATATTTCAGTTTCTCTGTACCGCATCTGTTGTAGTTCCAAAGATGTTCGAGTCCCTAGTTTTTTTGGACCTTTCTTCTTTTTTATATATACATATATATATATATATAATGCATATATTGGTGTGTGAATTTTTATGATTCACCTACACAGAACCTATAGGTTATATAATTGCTCTTTATTTTGTTGGTGAAAAATACTGCAGTTATTCTTTTATACGGAAACCTTACAAATGTTTGCCAACATTTTCAAGCATTGCCATTTTTGAGATAATTAATCCATCCGGCCTAAGATTCAAATCAACATACCAGAGAAACACACTTTTGAATGTTTCAACCTAGTCAGTCTTGAATCCGGAGACCACCCACTCCAAAGGAAACTATTTGGCACCACATCTAACTAAAGTATTATAATGTATGTGACGGACGAACCCCCCCTCCCCAAATGAAGGCGTCTAAGTCTCGAGACCACTATATTTGAGTTAATTAGACATCTCTCATTTCTTTAGAACTTTAGATAATAGTAATACACAAATGTAAAAAAAAAATCCTCTATCCGCTCCTAATTTTCCGACCTGACTCGTAGAACAAAACAAAATCTAAGCAAAAAAAAAAAAAAATGTAGAAAAATATATTCTAATAAATAAATTATATGAGAAGCCGACAATAATGATAATGAAGAATTAAAGGATGGCAAAGAGAAAATTCTAAAGCACTGCAAAGTTGTAATTTGCGAAAAGGATAGAGTATTGTAAATACAGACGGATGGAGAAAACGGAATAAATAACAAATTACTAATAGAGCGCTTATAATAAAAATAAATAAATTAATGTATAAGGTGAGAAGTGAGAAGAATATATATGTAGTTGACGTTATTTCATTTATAAAATATTCATACAAAGAACTTATTCTAATACGATGTTTTTATAATCAATTCCCTAAAGGCTTGAGCTGGTATTCTAATTTGTAATTCTATTTTGTCCCAAGTTGCCATTTACATTCGATGTCTATGTCACTAATATAGGATTTTAACTGTTAAAAATGAAGCAAAGTGAAAAAAAGTGAAGGAAAATTAAAAATGGCATTTTCAAAAGAATTTCTTTTTCGGATGCCTATGGGATAGCTAGTACAACTAATTATCATTATTTATTTAAATTAGAGGCCAATTAATAAAAAAAATATTAAAATTATCTAATAAATAGATAAGAACGTTATTGATTTGCTGAGTTTAAATTAAATTAAATGCTATTTGTTGATCTTATCACTAAATAACTCAATAAATATAAAAACTATGCAATATATAGGTACATAAAGACATAGAGTACAGTAATGCATCAAAACACTAATTCGATAGTAATTTTAACTATAGCAAGTAATTAGGTTAATTGCATTCTGGCTCACTAAATAATCCCACACCCACACCACATAACAACAACAAACAAAAAAAAAAAAAAAACAAAAACAAAAAAATTATAAAAATATGACTCACCTGAATACTTGCTTCGGATCATGATGATGAAAACTGGGTGCACTTGGGGGTTTTGCACTTAAATCTAAGGGTTGTTCTGTAGGTGTCTCGTTAGTACTAAGTGATGGTTTTGTACTGGGGCTTACTGATGCTGTCGCTTCTGTTGACGTTGAATGCATTTGATGTACAAATGGATTATATAAAATTCCTATTACCAATAAAAAAAAAAAATTGTTAAAATTTAACTTTTGGTTTATTTTTTTTTAAATTTAAATCTATAAAAAAAAATTGGCACATGTAAATCCTCCCTGAAAATTACCTGGATACATTGGCGGAAAGCCATTTAGTGATGCAATTGTAGCCAATTGTGCAGCCATTGACTCAAATGATGTCATATTCTGTTGTGGCAGGGAATGTCGCAATAAATTTGTTACCGATTTTCTTGATGGACCCGGTACAGTATTTTGCACTTCAGTGTCAGAACATTCACTAGAGTCACTGTCCGACTCTATTGTAGTCTAATAAAATAACAAAAAAAAAACAAAAAAGGCTAATTACTATACAGACTCATAAAAAAAGTGTGATTTAAAATCGTACTCTGTTGGCGAGATCTGGCTCGGCTTGAACCGTGCCTGACTCTGCCACAAGATCTCCCCTGTCGTTCACGGTGAGCAGTTTACCGTCTACACAAAAATGACACTTATCTTGAGGTTTCCAGTCTATAGGAATTGGTAATTTATTATTTGTAAAGGCTGCACTACCGCTAGAGTGATTTTGTTCGGTTTTTGCTTCTGTTTTTGTAGTAGCACTCGATGATTCTATTAGACTTTCTGAAAACATTTATTAATAGACAATACAAAGTTTGCATATTTAGTGAAATTACCTATTTCGGATACACCACACTGCGGTTCCTGTTGTATGTCGCTCTGTTCGCTTCTCACAGTCACCACTTCGTTTTCTTTTGACCGATTTTCTACAATGTTTTGTTGCGGCTGTTCTTTCCCTAAGATAATATGGTGTGGCGGGCTTTGTCCGTTGTTGTAGGTTATTTCTATTGAAATACTTCTTAGTTTGTTAACTGTATTTAAAGCATAGAACATATTGGAAAATTATGTAATTTACCTGTTTCTGTAAAATTTGTTGGCAATGTGTTTGCTGAGTTTGAATTTGAATGAGAACGTGCAATAACTTCTTGATATAGTTTCCATTTCCTGCGTCCCATCAATTCTTCAGCGACTCGTTCTAAACCTATAACAAAGAGGATATAAAATTAGTACTCTTTTTTTTTAAACATTATATATATTATATAACTACATATTACTTATTATTATTTTATGTAATAAGGAGTAGTTGTTTGAGTTGATCTTAACGCAAATTAAGTGCATATTAAAAAACAAAAAATATAAAGCAGGGAAGGGAACGTTCCAAAAAAAAAAAATAAGTAAATAAATTACTGTCCAACAGATGTAAAGTTGTTTAAAATCAAGTAGTACCTAACTAAAAGATAAAATTTTCGATTTTTGAGTAGACGACCTACTATATTCAATTCTCTTTCAAATGATACCATAATGTCATATAGCAAAAAAAGTGTTCAGGCTCCCAACGGACAAGGACTTACCATATTAAATACACAACAACAACAACAACAACAACAACAACAAAAATACAGGGAAAAAGTATTGAAAATTTTCAACAAGGGCAAAATAAAGGAAATACAAAATCTAAATCTAAATCTTACCTACCCTATCCTATATGGAAATGTCTGCTTTTTTTTGTAGGTACTAGTATTTTTGGAATATTATTAGAAATTCTACCTTTTGATTAGTAGAATTATAGAAAAAAATGTTTTTTTTTACATAAATTTTTAAAGTTTGTCAAATATAGACGATAGCGAAAGCCAAATAATCACGTAACATAAATAATTTTTTATTAAAAGTAGTCGATTCGAATATGCATATGTCACTCCGATTAAGTATTACTTACCTACCATAAGTATTTCAGTTAAAGATACCCAATAAATTTATGTGCGTGATCTGAACTGAAAGTGTATTTTATTCTAATTTCACTGTACTAAATGTACAAATATTGTACCAATAAAAAAAGTACATATTTCACCACAATTCACGTAGAGTTTATAAATTTATGAAATTTTAGAAACAGTTGAATATATACCTACATACATAATTACAGGTAAGTATGTTTCAGTTAACTGTGTATAGAACTGCAATAATATGCATTGTTCCACAAAACGCAACTGTATCTATGTACAAATGTACATCTATCTATAGGTACAAAAATACGTACCTACATGTTATTTGTTTGATTTTTTTATAAATATTTAATGTTTTTCGATTTTTTTGCGTATATTATGGAACATTTTAATAGGTAGGTATGCATAGATTTATTAAGAAGTACAAAATATGGTGTATTTTAAGGTTCAAATATTTAATCTGGCCAATTATTAAAATTACAAGCAAAAAATTTTCTCATTTTTTTTTTTATATTAATTTATAATGCCAATTAAATACTCAAGTATGTACATGTACATAATTGTAGCAAAAATTCTTTAATATTGTTAACTCGTGAAATTGGACTACTGATTTAGATAACAAATTAAAATTAATCGAATTTCCAGTGGCTTTTTAGAATCTACTTAGATCAAGAAATGTCACTCTCTGTAAGTGACCCTGAGACATTGGTGAGCATTAATTGTTGCAATTTTGTAGAAATCAAATAACACTTTTTTCCATTCTTTTTTACCTCAATGATTTTTAATGTTTCAATGGACAGTGAAAAGGAGAATTATGGAACTTTTTAAACATTCAACGCCTCTATCTTATGAAAGCTAATAAAAACAAAAAAAATATTTTAAATTTATTTCACAGATTAACTATAAATGAAATTTTCATTATTTATTTATTCCTTTTCTGATTAGATATCATTTGGTTAAGACATCTTTTTGACATAAAGATGTTAGAAATGTTAGAAAACAATTATTCTAATTATGGATTCTATCACTACTAAACAATCTTTGATATAACTTTCACAGAGATAGAATGTATTTGTATTCTAAATACTCGTATCTAAAAATTAATTTAGGTTTGTGGTTGAATGAGTAAATGTTTCCATATTTCAAACAAACGATAGGATTATTAGGGTGAATCATACATATGTACATAGGTACATTACATTATATGTTATATATTTTATATATTTATGTATGTATATATAATAACTCATCTTCTTCTACCTAATATACTACTCTACATTTCCTTGTCATAATCGATAGATTTAACATCAATGAAAATAATTGCTCAACAATATATATGTAGTTGCTATTGCTTGAGTACGTACTCTGTGCGTAAATAGAAGGATTTCTCAACTATAATATGTTCACTGTGTTATTCACAGTCTCCCGAAAACGCCTTAAACAAAACAATGTTCCATCAGTACACGGTAGGTATATAAGTACATACATACATATGACAGGAACAATTTTGTATAGATATATGTACTTGTAGTATAGATAGATATAGTAGTACCCACTTACTAAATATATACCTCGTATGTGTAAAATATTCCCGGCTAGATTGAATACCAAGCAACTCTACTGACAAAAAGATTCCATTAGGCAAGTAATGACAGCAATTTCTATTAGAAGTGAATTTGCATTTGCATATAGATACGAGTATAATACTACTAATATAGTAGCTCGAAGTAAATGTGAGTACATAATATAGTATTCTTCTTTTCTTCTACTTATATACTTCGCAATCCCGAAAAAAAAAAAAACAAAAAACAAGAAGAAGCAAAACGCAACCATTTTATTTGGCTGTTTTTTCATTAACTCAACCCTAATGACGTCTACAAGGTGGTGGCGGTGGTGGTGGTGGAGGTGGCGGTGATGGTGGTGGCATACAAGAAGCAAACGTGTTTGTGGACCGGGTGTGAGTTTATTTTAAAAGGGGGTTTTGGTTGCATTTCTGGGTATATACAAACATATACAAATACATATATACGTTGTATATACAACATTGGGGCGAAATGAGTTATGGGTATGGGGTGCTAAAGTAAAACCCAACGATGTACATATATACATATGGATATAAGTTTGTGTGATGTTTGGGGTGGCTTATAGCCCACTAATCGATAGCGTTGCATTTTTTAACCATTTTTTCGTTTTCTTTTGCCCTTATGGATATGGCAGTTTTTCATTTGCTATTTAGTGCGCCACCAACCATAGGATAGAATGTACTGTATAGTAAATGTACGGGCATACATATAAATAGTAGTAAGCCATCATCACCCCCTTAACATTTAGTTTATATGTATGTGTGTGTGAGTACCGACCAGATTAAATATAAAGTCTCTTCCCATTTTAGTGTAGGACGGTGGAGTTGGAGTTTTTATTTTTTGTTTTAAAATAGAATTCAAAATACTTACAAAACAACCCAATTTGCATAATAAAAGTGCAGTTCAATTTGACTTTTAAGTTCTTTGGCTTCTTCAATAAGTTGTTTTTTTTTTTTGCTGTGCATCAGTTAGTGGAAAAGGCGGAAGTCTACAAGAGAATGAAGCCTTTGTATCAAATTTTAATCAAATTACTCGTTGTGTTTTTTTCTTTTTTTTTTTTTTGGAGTTAATATACAAATCGAAATGCAACAACCGAAAGCTTTCAAAGATTTGGTATGCTCGTTTGTGTATGCTTTGTGATTGGGTTCAATATAATATCTATGGATGTGTGAGTAATAAAAAAAAAATATCTTCAGTATTTGGGGTCAACGTTCATTATTATGCAATTGATTGCAATAATTGTTGATTCTTATTAATAGGATTGCTATGCATAGGAGGAGGGCGTTAAGTATTGTTATGTGACGATCGCAAGGAATATAGAAGTTAAGCAACCCTAGATTTACGACAAAAGTCATTTATATAATTTATGTTTCTTGTAAATATATATTCACGTGGACATATGTTTGCATGTATGTATGCATATATGTAGGTATGTTTCATATTATGTGCAGATTTATGCAGATATACTTACATAATTTATATGCGGTTAGTTTGCCTAGTCCACCCCACAAAATAACCTTGAGTGGATTATATCAAAGGAACTTCTGATGACAACCATGGCAACGATACATAATACATAGTGCACCCATATGTATATACTTGTATACTTTAGTATATTATACAGAACATATAAGTACAACCAGATACCAAACCTAGAGGGCATCGACATAGTACCTTACTTCAAACATTAAATTGCAACAAAAGATGAAACATAATCTTAAATATTGACCGCTTCTCTCTATTCATAGAAACACATACAATACCTCTATCTATAGTCATTTAGTATCTATAGTACAACAACAACAAAAGTTATTTGGTTTACATTCAGACAACACTACCTAAGTATATTCATTTGAGTTTGATCTTATGCAGGACCAGAATTCTATTAATATTGGCAAAACAGCAACTTTGATAAGATTTTTTCCAAGTTAATTGGCTTCTTATTCATACGTATCTTTCTATATGTTTGTAGTGTACTCAGCAAACCCCATATATACTTTTTTTTCTTCTTCTCATTCTTATCGAAGTTTGTATGGAAATGCAAATTTTTATTCGTAGATAGGGATAAAAGGGACAAATATGCTAAACCCCCTTTGGCCTATGTTTTTTGTTTTTTTTTTTTTTTTTTTTTTTTGGATTTTCTATAGTCAACATAAAACGACAAATTTCCAAAGGACGCCTGTCAACATTGTGACCACAGAATAAAAGTTAAAGTGAGTGCCGAAACTTCACATATCTTAAGATTTTAGAGATAACATTTATAAGGTTTTTTGATTATTATTAAATAGAAAATAATCTAGGATCAAAATTGTCATTAAGTGGCAACATTTTTTTGATATTGGAAGCTTGACCAGTGCTTAAATGTTCTAAAGCATCATTTTATTGATTATTATGGAAATTTTTTTTTTTTTTGAAAATATTGGTCTTTTCGCTCACTAAAGGAAAAGATTAATTTCGCTTAAACTAACATATACAATATTGATTAATTGCCGTTGCCGTCTTTTACTTTAGAAAATAATTTCGTTAATACTTAATAAGAGGATTAAAATAGTACGCTGCAAAAGGTATCGTATCAGATTATCAAAATTTGTCTTAAGAGAATTTGATATGAAATTTTAATATGCAACGAGCTAGTAGGTACTAGGTACGTGTATATCATTTGCGCTGATATAAATTAGGTTTCACAACATACAAATTGCTTTGCTTTGTCATATAGCGCCAAGCGCGTATTTGATATATCTACTTTGTACGATGTACCTATACGTATAGCTCTAGCTTGTATAACAAGGCTAACGATATGGCGCGTACTTTTGTTGGATCATACAGGAAAGTGCATTTAATAGCAGCGTTCAGTGTAACATGCAACAAATTGTGCTTTGTTGAAGTACGATATAATTACAATGCTAAATGCTTTCTTCTCGGAAAAGTAAAGTAAACTCGTTTATTGCCTCTGCCTTAAATGCTCTTACTTCTTTCGCATATTTATATTTATGTATAGAAGTATGTAAGTATAAACGGAGCAAATAAAATGATGATAATATCAACATTGACATTATATTTATGCAATATGCTACTGGGTACTTCAATTTTATAGAGATTGACAATACATATATGGTTGTAGTTTGGTCAGTTTGGTCCAAAATTTATGATTTTTTTTTTTTTAAAGAATTGTAAAGAATTTTCAAGATAAAAGCATTTTAATTATTTTTAAGGAATAAAAAATCAATTCCTCCAAAAAAAAACGCGAGTTCAAAGCTAATTAAGCTTATTAAATTCACGTAATACATTTCTATTTTAATCTCCAAAAATATCTTCAAAATTAAAAAAAAATTAAATTAAAAAAATTAGTTGACTATTGACTGCTACCCCATTTATCATTAAAACATTTAAAAATATGTCAGATACCTAAGAGCTTTAGGAAAATGTCAGTTCTAGTCGTGAACATTCTCTAATGACTCATCCTAAGTACTCGTCATTTACATTGTTTATATAAATTATGTTGTTCTCTACTATTGAGATGAGAGAATGGAAAAGATGATGGAGAGGTGAGAAGGATAATAAGTAATGGAAGAAAAGCGAATATGTATATGAGAAATTAAAGTATTATGCACGCTTTCTAACTTTTCTTGTAAAAATTCTTTGTCTATATGGAAAATTTAACTAACGAAAAATATAAATTGCCTACTACACTGGAAATTTATTTAAATATTTATATGAAATATTTAAGAACACTTGTTGAGTGTTAAGTCTGTTAAATTTTTAATGAATATAAATAATGTTTGGCGTGTAACTACATACGTAACTTATTCAAGATGGCAATTTAGAAAGATCTTAAGCGTCAAAATCACTTAATTATCTATTCATAAAATAGAGATTTAAACATTAAATTGTAGCTCGAAATTTAGCTATTCACCTATGTATATGTACTGCACATGTAATAATATTAATTATTATTAATTAGTACGTTCCACATTCGTCCATTTTCATTTCACCTTTTATATAATATAATGTGTATAGGTACCTATACTGTGTACATTGTACATGTACACTGTACAGTACATACAAATTATATCTATATAAAACACCAGTTTGAATAAATCGCGAAGTTAAATTACGTTACGCTACAACTCCCGTTTTTCCCAAAGTTCATTCAACTCCTTCAACTCACTCTCGATGATATTTTTTGGCAACAATTTACTAAAATTTTGGGCAGGTCATGGTTACTATCAACCAGCGATTGGCTTTCAACACATCCACACGGATTTTACTATTTCATTGTGTATAGAAATATATATATATATACATACTGTACACTGTACATATCAGACAAGAGGTTTTCAGAATGAAAATACTCTCGACGGCTGTATGTATGTATGTGTGAGTTTTGTTTAGGCATATAAAATATCGTAAATATTATATATACAATCGAGTCGCATGAATGTGGAAAATAAACGGTTTGAATAACGCGCGACTGGGAGTTTTGCGTACATGGGTTCAGTGTAGCATTATCGCGGTTTGAGGTATTATTGAAAAGAAAAAAAACAATACATTGTATTGTAAAACGCATTTTTCTATCAATAATTTCAAAGCTTAGAAAATCAATCAATTTTTACATCGATTTGTGACAACTCTTAGAAGAACAAAATCTAAAAATACATTTACATATACATACGTCATAACTAGCAGGATAATATGTTTTTGACATAAATAAAAGGAAGATTTATTCTAAGGAACTGTACATAGTTAATTTTTGTAAAATGTAATATTAGCAAGTTACATAAAGTTGAGTTTTTTTATGGTTAAAATGTAAGAATATTAAAATATGTATCGTCATCATTACGTAACGCCACAAGTAACTCCTTATCAAGATAGATATTCCCTCCGGGCTAATTGATATAAGCATTATTATAATAAGAAGCCTCCCTATACAAAATAAGCGATTTGAAACATATTTTTTTAAACTTACGCTCAGATCGTACCTATCAATTACGCACGCAACTCAGCTTATTTGGAACTCAAAAATTCATTTTTGTTTCTGCTAGAAAAAAACTTTTATTCCAATTTGCACAATTCTTGTAACAAAAAAAAAACGAAAAAATGCATGATAAGCAAGCAAACTATACAGATAAATGCATTTCTGTCATTTGTCTTATTTCAAATAGAAACTAACAATAAAAATGGTAACGACAGTAAATTGATTATTAACATTGGTCAAACAAATATTAATTAAACAATGAAATGCCAGAGGATGAAATGAACACCTGCACAAGACAATCGTTAAACAAAGACTTGTCAATCATTTTTCCATCACAAATGATTACAAATAAATTTGTACGAAATTTTGCGAATTTGCCAAGTTTTTATTACTTAATTTCAAATATTCACGCGATATCTCAAAAAGTTTCTCAGAAATAATAATCGCAATATTACAGTATTGCTGGACAAATGGGTCTACGATATTAAAACGGATTACAAAATTAGTTGCGTAATTCGATCAGGGGTGATTTAATTTATCCGAACAACCAACAATTGAAACTGAATCAGCAAAAATGGATGCAGTAAAATATTTGTATAATGAACTTAAATTTTTAAAGTTACGCCATTGTGCGTAGGTACTAAAGGGGTATTTCAAATAAATCATTAAAAAAATTAATTATTTCGCAAATAAAGAAAATTATAGTTTTTTTTTTGTATATTTTTCTGTTTGTAGTTATGTACGTACATCTACCACTGCATACATATTTATAATTTTCTCTTTAACTAACTCATATATGGATATGGATATGGAAAAAAAAAATTTTAACAATATGTAGATACGTTAAAATTGTATTGTGACGTGTTGATTATTTTTTTTTCATATTGAATTCATAGAAAGAAAATAATGATTTTATTTATGTAGTTCAATATCGTATTGTCAACGGATAAGCTCTTGGCAAATATGCATTATACACACAGTAAGTATACACATCAAAAAAAAAAAAAACAAAACTTTGAATATTGCATGTAGTCCTTATTTACACATTTCCACATTATTGTTGTTCTAAAAGCTCTTATGTGTTCAAAATTGTATTTATCCACTTAGAAACTTTACACTGGGATGCATTCAAAAGTTTTCTGATATTTGGAAAATATTTTCAACCGCATAATAAAATGTATCTTTATAGGCTAGATATGTCCTTTCTAACTATTATACATATATGTATTTGCAATGCATACCTACTTACATATGTGGATTTAAGTCTTTTAATGTGTCTACCTGTTAATATGGAACTTAAAGGACTTATTAAACTGTTAAATTATTTATAAAATATAAAGTGAGAAAAAAAAGCTAAAAAATTCAAATTTTCGAAATAATTCGTTCCATTTCCATCAATATTATGGATTATATATACCTAATTAAAACAAAAATTTTCTTAAACATAATTTATCAAATGGCTATAAGATATACATACAATCTAACCTACACACATTTGGCAAAACAACAAAATTCTCAATATATTAAATAAAGTTTTGAATAGATAAAGTTCACCCACTTGTTGCCATTCTATAAGATAAATTAATGTTGGTAAAGTTCCATTAAATGTATCATTTGTGAGAATTTGTGTTCTTTAAGTAAACTTGCATAATTTGCAAATTCTACGAAATTTGTCGTTTGGCTTTTAAATCTTTACGGTTTACGTATATTTAAGTCGGTATTATCGCTTCATCTTTAGTTTTGATCAATTTAACTTTATGTTGGATTTCATAATACATAATTAATATTATTTTCTGTGATTATTTTATAGTAACTAAGTATTCCTATCTTATAATAAAATAATCGAATAATAAATTAATCGAAGTTAAGTTTATATGAATTGACTTTAGTGATTCAATCGAATGAAAGATAAAATTTAATAAAAGGACATTAATTGATTACTTTTTATTCAATAGAAAAATATTTTCATAAATTTTTAAAACGCCAAGTGTATTGATTATGCACTGTTGATTTAGTCTTTTAATGTTAGTGGTCTGGCTTTCCCAATATTCAAAAATGCCAGAAATTGTTCATAAAATAATTGATTACAATTCGTTCAAAAATCTTTTCCAAAGTAATGTTCGAAAAATATCTTCTTTAGTCCAAAACAAAATTTCAATGAACTGTTACGTATTTTAATTAACAACTAATTTTATTAAGATCATTTCAAAATAGATGTCGATAGTTCTAACAATGAGAAAACAACATGTTCTTAAACTTGTGGTATACTCACCCCTATTAGAAAACCTGGATACAATACAGAATTAATAATTTACTCTAATATTATGTAATTTATAAAATCTATAAGAACTCAAGAACTCTAGTTCAACACTAGTTCAGCAAAGTTCCGAATAGTGATTTCGAAATATTTTGTAACTTTTTTTTCTCAAAATTTCTGTTTTTTTAGCCTCCCCAAACAAACGTCTTAAAGTTTTAAAAAACACTTAAATAATGCCGATTCCGACGGTCTCCTATGACAACATTTTTCAACTGAAAAATCTTTTAAAAACCCCATAAAAACTGATGAATCTTATAAGAAGAAATCACAAGCTTACTAACAGATTTTTTTAATACTTTAAAACTTTTGAGGCTCTATTCTACAGCTTTATAGCATCATTAAAAATACAAGTTAAATTTTTGCATATAAAAACAATCCGCCTTACGATAGAACACTCAAGAATTTTAATTTGAGTACAACTAACGCAACAAATTCTTGTAGATCATGTCGAACAGCTACTACATATGTTTTGTCATGCCCGTATATTATTACAAAAATTATAGTCCATGGAATTAGATACATTTCAAAATTGTCTAAGTCTCCTTAACATCCTAAGCATCAAAATAGTGAATTTAACAAAGAAATTTTTAACGTATGAAAATCAACTTTTTTTACTTAGATACTTTGTACCTCCATTTATTTTAATTTATTATAGTGATTTTGCTAAGATTTAAAAAGAAAATTTTTGTTTTTTGTTTCACATAGCAATAACATTCCTAATTACTTTAGGAAATGATGCAAAAAACAGATAATACTGTATTAAGTATAATATATGAATTATCTGTCCCTAAAATATTACTCATTAACCGTTCATTTAATGTGCAAAGAAACGTTTCTATTAAAAGAAATAATAGATGAAGTAAAAAAAAACCCCCACTTGCTGTTACAACAACAACAACAACAACAACTACAAAAAAAACACCAATTATCTTTTAATAATAACTAATTGCATTTATGCAAATAGAAAAACTGCAAGGTGAACTTGAAAATGTGCATAATAAAAGATTTCAAGTTTTGTGCATTAAAGCTCTTTGTGTGATCGTGTTTTTTTTCTATTTTTCTATTATTTATCCTATTCGACTATCTAAGAGTCCGCGATCACTAGCGCAAACTGTAATTTTATGTAATTAAAGAGGCTTTTTTTTTGTGTCTAACTAAATATTATAAAATTATACATTCAGCACTTATAAAGGTTTTTTTTTTTTTTGAATAAAATTAATGGAAATGCAATATTTGATTTTTTGTTAGCTAATGTCATGAAAGTCACTGCGATTTTATATAATTAAGAATGGCTATTTAGTTTTTCGTCTATAATTTTTCATTATGGAATTTTTGCAATTTAAATTCTTTGTATTAGCTGGCAGCCATTTTGTGTTTGGCCCTGGATTTGGCATTTACATTTTTAAAATTCAACTTTTCAATTTTCAACGTATCTGAATAGTATTTTCATTATTAACTATAATACTAGATGTATGCACATATATTTGTACCTATACTTAATTGATTTTATAAAGAGAAGGTGTACCTATACTTAGGTAATTTTAAATGTCGAAACAAGTTCAAGGAAAATTTTCTTTTATTGAAAGTCATGTTTTTAATAGATTTAAGATTATGTTTAGAAAAACATGATTTGGTAAAGATTTTTTTTTTATACAATTATCTTATGGTTATATATATCTATGGTTATAAAGTTATTATTGTAAACAATATTTTTACAATTATATTTAATTACATTTATAGGTGGTGGGGATGTTCGTCGTATGGCTGAAATAAATATTGGTTAGGATCATGAACGATAAAATTTCGTGTATTGTAAATTTACTTAAAACTGTTTTAGTAAAAAAATTTTGTAATTTAATATACTAAGCCAGCACATGTACTATATACATACATACTTATAATTCATCATGCCTGTATTTTTATTATTTTTTAAATGACGCATACTATGTATTATTGAAAATAAATCGACATGAATCATCATATAGCACCAATTCTAAAGAGACAAAGATTTTGAATTACAAAAAATATGACGTGTTTTGATAGAGGAACTGTGAGAGTGTGCTTCTATACTATAAATAGTAGTGACCAATTTGAGTGTTTGTTATTAATATTAATATTAATGTTTGCATTTTTAGCTTTTAGGGTCCACACTTTTTTTTTCATTTTTTAACCACGCCAATTTATAAACAAATTTATTTATTGGCTGTACAAAGAAAGCATACGTTGGTACCCAATTGGCTTTTTCTAATAAAAAAAAACTGACATAAGTACAAGTTTCATACAATTAAAATAATATGACAGAGACTATATATTAAATTCGATGGATATTAAGATTGCGGTAAGACTTAAAATCAATCACCTTTTACTTAAAAGAACCGACCGATAAATTAGTAATTTAGTTAGATAATAATTGGCCAGAACCATTACGGATGTAAAATAGATTTACGTATTCAAGTATAAAATTGCTAGACATTGTTGCGGAAATTATCATAAATAGAAAATTCATTGATAAATTAATGAGATAAATATTACCGGACCGAAGATATCAGAATTTATATATAAGTTAGTAAATGTCTAGTGGGAGAACAAGAAGAACAATAAATGAAAGATAACGATATAATATGAAGTTCTTCTGAATAGTTCTAAATATAATATGTTCCATTGCGACTCACCAGATAAATCTTAACACATAGTGAAGGTGCACAGGACATATTACTTTACTTTGAATAAAATGTGGGTGATACAATCTTCAGAGTAATTTTTATCCACTTTATATGACGTTTGTAATTGTTTTATCTTATTTTATATTATACGCAAAATATTTGGCTTTTTGAACATTTTCACAACATGTCCGTAATTTTTCGGGAAAAACACCGATTATATACGTATGTACTTATAAAAAAATTACTAGTTACTAAAAATGTTTCTATATATTCGAGATTTTACGACATTATACAATAGACGTATAGTTAAGGAAAATTAATTTTTTTTTCTTAAATTTTATCTGCACAACATTCAACATACACAATACCTACATATGTGTTGTTTTATTGCATAAACCTAGCCTATAGCCTAACAACAGTAATTAAAAACAAAACTCTATATTTAGAAAATTACTCAATAAAATATTATATTTATTAAAATTAAAATAAGTTAAGTATAAATGAACAAAATATTACATACGTTGAACGTCATTTACATCCATGAACTGGTAAACCTTGAGCGCTTAAATATCGATGCTTTAGGTCGCCGCTGACTTTAGTGTTGCGATTGTGCAGCAATCATATAATTAGTTAAGTTGGAAAATATTGAATACAGAAAATTATAACACACACAACCGCACAGATTATACATTTTACACAACACACAGTTAGATTGATAATTAAATTTTCTATTTAAAAAAAAAAAACTTTTTTTTTGTTGTTGTACATATAGTTGCAATAGTTTGGTTTTATTTTCTTCTATTTTTTTTTCTTCTATTGATGACGATTAAATGATGATGACTGCTGAACATACATATATAGAATAACAACAACAAAAAATGCACAATTTAAATGATTACTATTATGTGGCACGATGAATTCACATTGAATTATGAATGCAATTTTAAATTATTTTCCTTTTAAGTGATTATAGGGTGTGGTCACCACTGAGCGAAAAATATTTTAAGTTTATTTAATTAAGGTGTTGGGTTAGGTGATATACGTGTGAATGGCGATTTTACGTTGGTATTTTATTTATAAATAATTTTTTTTTTTTCGATGAAAATTTTTTATTATTATAATATTTATGCAAACAATACGCAATAACAAAAGACAATTTTTTTTATTTTTCATGTGTTCTCTCAAACAATAAGCCAAGAAATAAAATTTCATTTAAAAATGCATTGAAATATTGCTACTATTTGTGAGTTTTGAACAACGCAACTTTAAATTGGTCAGAACTGTATTTAGAGTGTTAATTAAATGTTAGATTTTCCAAATTTTCCGTAACATATCCCTTAGGCTTAGATTATTGATAAAAATTCTTTAAAAAACTCATATCTCCTAAACTACAATAATTAATAAATCCAGTTAGCTGCTTCGAATATATGTATATCAGAAAAAAATATATTCGGTCTTCTGTCCATCTATTCTATATGGTGAGACATTTCCATAAAAAAATAATTCCAAAAATACCGTACAACGTACAGTAAAAGTTTTTTAAAAAATCGGGAGATTTCAATATTGCTTCGAGACTACGCTCAAATTAAAGCTGATGCTTGTACGAATCCAACGATATATGTACGATGTACGTATATATTATGTCGTTTAAAATTTATTTTAAATTTTTCACAATGAAATTTATTTGTTATTCGGAATTTAAGCCATTTCCAAGCGTTACATAGAAAATGTGTAGAAATACATATGCAATTCTATGCAAATTACTTGAAATGTTCACAAATTATTAAAAAACGTTAAGATTAATACAGGGGTGTCGCGATAATTCGGACAATTAGAAACCAGAGCCTGTTCGAAATATCGAATTGTCCGGATTTCCAAAACAAAGTCAAATCGTAACTTCTGAGGCACATAGAACGCAAAAATTACGCGAACGCAACGCAGAAAGCGCAACAAAAACCGCCCTGACTCATTGAACGCAGAATTTTTGCGTTGATTTGGCAGTTTATGATATTTGTTTATACAAAACTATACTTTTTCTTTTACT
>JANSTT010005303.1:0-29306 GCA_026745375.1 Platyura marginata
TTCTTTAGCATCCCGTTGATCTTTCTTATTTTTTGCTTCTTCCGCTTCTTTGTCCGATTTATCAGATTTTTTCTCATACTGTAACGTTCTGAATTGGTTAAAAATTGAACCGCATTTATCCAGTGGGCAAACACCTCCTTCAATCAAATCAAAACTACTAAATAGATAAGTGTTGGGAATGTTTAATAATAATTCTTAAAAAATATACACATTATTTATAGTATTTATAATTTAAAATTGAAATAGATGAGTGTCAAAGGCTTTTTTTTTCGTTTCTTACACTTAACAGTATACAACAATTCTTACAATTAAAAACTAATATTATTTATAGTCTTTTTCTTCCTAATGCAGTCAAGAACTTGTTCTTCTTATTTATTATTATGTACTATGCTAATTTTTATTGCTTCATATGAAACAACGTAATATTATCACGTCTTTTCCTATTTATATTAAACTGAATTTAACTGAATAGGTGACTTTAGGTGTCAAATGTCAATGATTAGAACTACTATTACTATTACTGTGTCCGCTTATGTGACTATCACGACGTCGAGGAGGTAGTTCAAAATCCCATTCGCCCGATATAGCCGTATTGGTGTGGCCTAATGGCGGACGTGAACGTATTCCAATTGTGGTGGGACGTTCATTTGGCAATTGGGATAGCATTATCTTAAGTAATTTGTACTGAAATATATTTAAAGGATATTAAGTGGACGAAATATTGCAAAGTAAGAAATGATAGGAAAGTACCTCATCTCGGAATGATGTTGGAAAATTTGGTGGAAATTTACTGATTCGTAATGCTTTTAGTGTTTCAATTCTCTCCATTTCCGTACCGAAAACGACCAGAAGTTCAAAAAATATTAAACCCAACGAATAAATGTCCACCTTGTAATTGTACTGTTGTCCTTCTAATTGTTCTGGCGACATATATAAATGAGTGCCGACCTTTTCGGTGTGTTTCGCACATGATCGACTACCACCAAAATCATCGGTACACGGCACATTTGTTATATCTGGCATATCGGTGACAAGTCCAAAATCTCCAATTTTTATCTGACCATCAAGCGAGAAAAATATATTGCCCGGCTTTAAATCTCGATGAATGAGACCTTTTAGATGTACATACTCGACAGCGTCAACGATTTGTCGAAATATCGGAACCGCCTGATTTTGTCGTGTATCTAAGCTATTTATTCGCAACCAATCTTTGAGGCTTTGCTTTTTACATAATTGCATTTGAATATACAGATACATTCGATTGTTATTAAAGATGCTCACATTTCCTTTGCTCGTCAAATCCAGCGATAGCGGACGACGATGGGTTTTCTTGAAGGGGACAATTTTGCTGGCGTTTGTACTAAATTGATTTGATTGAGTTGCGTCACCATTGACCTTTTTGAATAGGGAATTTATCGGAATGACATAATCACTGTCGTCCGACAGCGTTCGAGCTTTTAGTCCATTATTTACAGACGAATGTTTGAATTCAATGAAAACCGATTCATTAGTTGATGGAAAATTATTGTTCGTTTGAAAAAAACCATTTCTAGACAAATCGTCGTCTTTGTTCTCACTCTGCTCCTTTGTATGATCACGAAATTCAATTTCAAATGAATCATTTGTATCATTATGATGATTACTTTTTAACACCGAGCGAGTTAAATTGCTCTTAGTGTCATCCACAAATTGAATAAAACTGTCGTCGGTCGTTGTATCATTGGCAAATGCTGTCTTTCGATTATTATCATCAAAATTCAAACATTCATTTGTATGCAAATTTGATATCCACAAATCCAATTCTTTATTCTTTTTATTGATTGCTTCACTAACTACTTTGTCGACTTTTTTCACTGGTCGCGGATGATCGGTTGTCGGCGAATCAATGTCAATCGAATGCGAAAGAGCTTCTCGGTCCATCCATATTTTATCCTCTTTTTCCTGCCATCCGGGTGGCGGTGCTTCAACCCATGCCTGAAAATATCGAACAATATGCTGATGTTCACAATGTGCCAACGTTTTCACTTCGCGCATTACACGCTCACGTTGTTCTTGTCGATTTGGCAACACAATCCGTTTTATGGCATAATTACAATCGTCCAATTTATTTTTGGCCTCAAATACAACACCGAAACCACCACGGCCCAAACACTGTACCATATCGAAGTCGGTCAAAAAACGTGATGTAAAATTTGCAGAATTATTACTAGATTCGGAGATCGTTCGTCTTGTATTCAATTCTCGATGAGGATCGTGATTTGTCATCGGAAGAACGACTGGTACTGGTACTTTTACTTCTACGTGTCGTTCAACGATTACGACTTCCTAAAAATGAATATTTTCACAATTAAATTATTTTCCTACAATTTTTGGTGGACATTTTTACCCTTTCATTTGGCATTCGTCTTGACAGAAATACATTTAAGATTAGTGCTGTGGCTAATGAGATGACGGTTATTTGTTTCCTTTAAATAAAATACAATACAATGGAAATGTCCCATAAAAAAAAAATACAAATGACAACAACTTACCACCAATACCAAAGTGATACAATTATAACTTTTGTTGGTGTATCAGCATCGGCAAATGGTAAATCAAAATTATCACTGTCCTCATGATGGTCAAAAGTTCCATTTTGTTTGGCACAATGTTCATTTTGTGTTTTTTTTAAATCAATTGGCGAATAAAGATAAAAACCATTTCCATTCACATATTCGGATGCATATAATATTGACAAGGCTGTTACTGATGGAACAGTGGTTTTCTCGGGTCTATCGTGTTCTATCAAAGAAATGGCAGAAGTGGCGGCTGGATAGGGTTTCCACGGAATTTTTAAACTATTATCATCGACAATTTCGGGAAAATTCGAATTTGGAAATTTGTTATACATCATTTTCTTTAGTTGATCCGATTCCTGTATGTACAGTTGCTTATTGAACATTCCCACATACACCGACGGTGATAGTTCGCCATAATTTTTTGGCATTTCTTCCTGACCCCACGGCCAATGTTTATAACTAAATAAATCAACATTATTTAATTTGTCATTATTGTTGGACTTCCATGCACTGACAATTGGATGATCAAACTGAAACATTCTATTATTAAATATTTTATTTCTAGTCGCACGACAAATCATTAAATCATACTTTATACTTCCAGAGTATAACATTTGGTGTATCTCTTTTAATAGCGCACACAATACCCTCGGGAACAATAACTTTCAATTGTAAATCGAGTAAATCATTGTCTACATCGGTAAACGGTCGTTCATGGCAATTTTCCGGTTTTAAAACTTCAAGTTCATGATTCCCAACACTAAAGTTCCAACGTTCCCCTCCCGTTCTTGGTTCAATAGCACGAACAGTTTGAGTTTGACGACGAACCACAACAATATCATCAATCAGTGGATCATGTTCTTCTTCTTTATTTGGTATTTCAAATGTTCTAGGATTATCATTAATGTCACCATCATTTTCATTGTTTGTTCTGTTTGTACATCCATGCATCGAACATTCGTAGAGAATTTTTCCGGTGCGAGTTGATATGCCATATGATCGTGTTTCTTTTCCACCTATTGATAAATAATTTAATTAAATATTAAATAGAAACGAACATTAATATATAGAAAGAATTTACCAGATATAACCAGATCATCGGAAAATTTGAATGATGCACTTAACAAGTGATCGGCCGTCACGGGAATTGGTTCAATGGTATGGCCATCAAATTTATAGAGACCACCATTTAAAGATGGGATCATTCGTACCCATTGTCCATTGTTTGTGAGCTAAGAGACAAGGAAATTAATTTTTTATTTTGTTTTTTTATTATTTTATAATAAATCAAATCTACTTCTAGTCGATGTATGCTTGAGGAAAGTAAAGGGCCAGGTGTTGTCGGTACGGACCATTTCAAAGAGCCACCATTTGAAATATCTAGAGCTGATAATTTACCGTCTAAAGTTGTTACAAATAAAAGTCTACAATAAAAGAGAAGGAATTTATAAAAATCAAAGTTAAAAAAAAAAAATTATCATATCTTGAGGAGATTCATTTTAAACTCCTTTACTATTTGAGTCAAAGCAAACAATTCATTGGAACCTGCAAGGCAACCGAAAACGGGATCAATATTAGATAAAATAACGGAAATTAATAGTTCGGCATAACTATTAGGAATTTGGTTTAGACATTTTTGTCTGTCTTTTTTGTGTAATTTTTATTAATAGTTTTGATTTGTTTAATCAGATGATGCAATCTTTTTTAATGTCTGATCGGTCTAATCTAATTAATATTAGGTTGAATAATAATTAAGGTAATAACAGCCCTTGTATTATGTCTATATAGTTCAATTATGTTTTGTAATTTCAATAATTTATTAACATTCCTTACAATTAAGGAACTCCAATGGCCTGTGAGGAGTTACCAAAATCATCTCGAAACAAAAACAGTACATTTTATTCTTATTCTCTCATTGATGTTTAGGTATCTAATTAATTAGTTATATAATCATTACATATACTCCTAAAATACATTAGCAATGTGTCAATTAGTGTTTTTTATAAATAATTGAGAGTGATATGATAACAATTTAAATACCTATTCGATGACAAAAACGAGACGCAAAATTGATAATAAAAAAAAAAAAACATTTTACCTGCGACTGATATCTCGTTGATCTTCATTGCCGCAAAATGGTAATTTTTCCACTTCTGCTGTTTGTGCCTGATGAGCTAATGGGGCCTCACCATTTGATATTGAAAATAGAAAATTTAACAAAATTATAATCAACACTGAAGTCTTTACTATAACTGCACGCAGAAAGCGGAACATTTTATTGGATAAATAGAACCAATTCCATAATTTTTATTTCTCCATTATTATCTTTGGCATTAATTATAAAATAACACTACGAAATGATTATGGGAAATTGAGGAAAATTCTGAATTTTTGTATAGAAAAATCTTTGCACAACACAGAAGCAAGAGAAAAACACACCACGTAAATGTCAAAATTTTATATCGCGCGCCGACGCAGATGAATGCGTTTATATGCGTCCGCAAAGATGCGTTACGGAACAGCTGTTTTTAAATGAATTTATCAACGAACTACTTTTATATTTTATCTCTTTTTATCTTTTGTACAGATAGTCTTGTTTACTGTAAAAATCTATTAAATATTATTAAGAAGCTGGCAGGGGCAGGTAATGGCGTGTGCTGTGTTGGAATGGCAAACGTGTTCAATCAAATTTGGCCGTTCTTCTTGACGCATCCACCTTCGTAACGTTCAGCGCGGTAATTGTTACTGGAAAATTAGAAATGTTCGTTATTTTTTTTCCATTCAAGGACGTTTATCGTGAGTCGCATGTTGTGTAGATGTAGACTGTAGAGAATTTTTAATAATACAAACAAAAACAAAAGGTAGGTAATTGTTTACAAAAATGATTATTTAAGTTTGCAAATATCTACAATTTTACAAGATGCGAATATAATATGAATCACCTATGTGTCATTTTTAATAGCAAATTTAATGGCTAGAATATTTACACCTGTTTGATAAGATCTATATTTATAATAGAAGATAATTCAAATATTTTTTGTTTGTCTAGCAATCAATTAAGTGTTGAGTATTTATGTATATGTAGCAAAAGGTAAGGAGATATAATTGTTCTAGAAAAAATATATACTGAGCTATTTTGTATTAGGAGAATATCTCATTAACATATTTACATTGGATTGGAGTATATCTATATAACAATGATAAAAAGTGATCCCATCTTCTGAATTCTATCAGTAAAACAAAATAACTTTGATCAAAACTATCAGCTTCATATTTTGAACTTTCGCCAAATACTGTTTTCTGCATTAAAACATCTATCAACTTATTTAGCAATTAGTTTTTAATGTTTCAGTAAATAAGTTCTTCACAATTTATTCAAAGTGTACAATTTAATTGCTTTAAAACATATTTTTTTTAGAAGCGTCCTTTTTTCTTCTTTGGGTGCGTTTTACGCTGAAAGTGACGTGGCCCCGGTGTTGTTTCCTGTACTGGTGCTGGTGATACCTTTGACAAATTTTGACCCTTCGTTATATCGCTAAAATTTAAAAAAAAAGAAGTAAAAACAATAATTCCACCAAATATATTCTAAATCATACTATTGATCAGCTGCTGTTGGACCGGCCATTCCCTGAGAACCCTTAATCACTTCTTTCGCACGTCGATCACGTTTTCGTCTAAATCCAGTTCGTTCATATTTCGGTAACCATCTCTCCGGATCAGGTTGTCCGTCTGGGTCAGCATTCTTTGGTAGTTTTCCTTTACGCTTGCGTTGGCGTTTTTTCTTTTGTTTTTGTATTAATTCACTGCCAGGTGTTCCAGGCGATTGATCACCTTTCGATGCAGTTTTTTTGGCCGCTTTAGTGCTCATCATCCAATTGGTTGCTTCGAGGTTATCAATTTCAGCAGCATTATTGAACGAGTCCAAAATTGGAAGTTTTTTGCTGGCTGCCTGTGCCTTAACGGAATCAAATGAGGCATAAGCTATTACAAGTTGTGCAAGTATTTTCATATCCTGAGGATTGGCTTTAAATAGTTCTTCTAAGCTACTGGCTGCTGTTGCAGCTTCACCACCACGTAAATGAAAATCTGCTGCTTGACGCCACATATCCGTTAAATCTCCACTATCGGATTTTCCCCTTTTGTACCATTCAACAGCGTCTTTTAGTACTTGTGAAGCGGCCGCTTTGTTATCGGTTCCCAATAGAAGTGTTACAAGAGCCGATACAACGCCCGGTCGATATTTGGCTTCACCTAATGACTGAAGTACTTCAATAGCACCTTTTTTGTTTCCCTAAAAATGTATTGGCATTTTATTTAGAATAATTTAAGGTCTTAATGAATACTTACATTCAATAAAAATAATTGAACAATCGCGAATTTCGATGCTAATTCGTCTTTCGGGTGAGTTCGAGAGAAACTCTCAAATAGCTCAATGGCTTCTTTGTATTTTCTATCCTTTGCCAACTGGCTAGCACGAATCAGCAAAGCTTCAAATTCAACATCTGGATAAGTTTGTATTAATTTTGTTATAATTTGATGTGATTGCTCTGCATGGTTTGTGTACAATCCAAGAAGACAATTATTAATGGCAATCGCCTTCTTCTGACGGGAATTTAATTTATGATCGCATGCATCTGTCATAGCGGCCCGAATCTTTTTCTTTGAATCAAAGACATTTTGATCTTTATTAATGACCACAATATTGTTACTACAAACGGCAACCAATGCAGGATCGCTTATCTTATGCTTGAGAACATCCGAATAAATAGCAGCAGCTTCTTTTACTTTTCCTTGCATTTGCAAACAATAAGCAAGCTGAACTCTAATTAGTAACAGTTCATCTTGATTTTGATCGTCGGATGTGTCATCGTAATCTTGGGAATCCAAAAATATTTTTTCACTTTGTCGTAACTTTTTTTCGGCTTCTAAATATTTCTTCCTTCCTGTAAGGGCACAAGCGCTGTTGTAGCATAGCTCATATGTATCTTCCCGTATATTAGAAACGTCTTTGTTCTAAAATTTTTAGATATTATTGCGATAAAATAAAAAATTACTAATAATCAATTCTACATACAGATCCTTCGATAGCTAAACACGCTGCAGCAGCACCCAAATTGTTAACTCTCTCATCTTCGTAATCATCATGAGTATTTTTTATTATGTCCTTGTAGGCATCAAAACATTCTTCATATTGCTCTAGTTGATAAAAAATTTGAGCTCGTAATTCTTTAAGACTGGGTATTAAAACATTAACTCCAGATCCGTCAATAGTTTGTAAGGCTTTACGGGGCTCATGTAATCGATATTCGCAGTACGCTTTTTCAAATACCAACTGAGACAATTTGGAGCGTTCAATAAATTGAAGTGCTTCAGTGAATTTGGATGTTTGAATCAAACTTATAACTTTGCAATGGGCAGCTGGTACTTCGTCGGGTTTAAGAGTTAAAACTGAAATAAAATATTGATAAAGAACAATTTTCACTAAATATTAATAATAATAGGTAAGGGTAATGATAATGACTTCGAAATATGTACTATGTTCACTTGTTATACTAAAAAGTTCCACCAGCACTACATAGCATCGGAAGTAGTTAACGTTAACTAGTCGAATATCTTTGGGTGCCAATATTTAACACAAAATATTATTCTATTTATTTCTATTTAGTTAAATATAATATTAATAACGATAAATTAAATAAATAATGTTAGAAAAACATATTTCAATTAATTGTTGGTTAGTCTTACTTTTGTTGGAAACTTTTATTGCCTTTTCGTATTCTTCAGATTGTCCAAATTTGTTCAATTCAGCATACAGAACGCGAAGGTTCACTTCTTTATTCGTTGTTTTGGACATTTTTGCCTTTTTAACATAAAAAACTATCAGACAAAAATCTTTTTGCCTTTCTAATTTCTGCAAATTCCAAATCTACAAAAAAATAGCCAAGTTGTACAAACGTCACGTCATTTGCAGTGTGAACGATCTTAAAAAAAATGATGGTGCCATCTTGGGTTTTTCGGAATTAAATACGCGTTCGTTAATAATTTTGAAAAATCTATTTAAATCAAATTCAACAATATAAGTGCAATCGTATGGCTTATTTATTAACTATAACTGTTGTTAACAAGTTAAAAAAGATTAAACTGAAATGATTTGCACGCAGTTGTAAAAATAATGAAAAGAAAGATGAATTATTGTAATAAATATCTAGTGAATGAACCCCGCAGCTTAATAATGTATGTGGCAGCACTGATTTGTTGTTATTAACTTTTGTAGGAAAGCATAACAAAAATTACAAAAACAAATTTAGGGTAATTTTGATTGAGTGTTTGTTACTTATTATAATTAAATTACTAAAGTTTCTCATTTATGCATAATTATTGTAGAGACAATGGGAGACATAAATAATATCTTTAAATTTGTTCCAATTAAATCTTTTGTACATCCCAGTTTTTGGCATAAACTTGCTGAATTGAAACTCGATGTAGATAAGCTAAGTGACTCTTGTAGACCAATTTATGGTTATTACACAAATGTAAATGCAACAAATTGCACAATAGATATTGATTATGCAGCATTTAATCGGTAAGTACCTTTTGATGTATAAAAAAAAAAACATCAAATTCACACCAAAACTATTCCCCAGGGAAGAAGCTGTAAACACGAACGATTTTACAAGCTACGGTGTTCTTTACAATAAAAACACGATTGAAGATTTTAAAAATTGTGACAAACTAGCACTGCTAAATGCTGAGGGAAATAAAATTTGGCAAAGTATCGAAAATGGGGATGTTTTGACCAATCCCAGTTTACTATCCAGATTTGTTCTTTTATCATTTGCGGTACGGTTTTATTTGATCATTTTGTTTATAGAAGTCGTTACTATTAATAGAATTATTTATTAGGATCTCAAAAAGCATAATTACTACTATTGGTTTGCCTTTCCCACATTAAGTGAACCAATTCTAAAATCGTTGAGTTCTGTTCAATCAATCAACACAATTTTCACTTCCACTGAAATAGAAGAGCTCGGGCAGCTATATTTTAACATTAAAAAACAACACGAGAAATCATTTTTCTTTGTTCTCAAGCAAAACGATCATTTCGTTTTGAAATCTTTAGGCGATGAAATTAATAATGACCAAAAAGAAGCCAACTTTAAAGATCAGAATTTGGATAATTTTTTTATAGCATTTTCGGATCCATGTTCATTCGAAGAAACAGGATGGCCTCTTAGACTTTATATTGCATATCTCAATCATATGTGGTAAGTTATTTATTTCTATTGAAAACTTAATGAAATTTCCTATCTCAAAATGAATTTTCAGTCCTAATTTACGAGGAAAATGTTTAACAATTCTATCGATTCGGGTAAAAAATTCAATTGGCATAGAAAATAGTCTGTGTTTTAAAGTAAATTTTCCTGACGATGATTTGAATATAACGCAATTAAAATGGATCGGCTGGGAAGCCAACGATCATGGGAAGCTACTGCCAAAAATGGCAGCAATGGCTGATTCAATGGATCCAGAAAGGTATTGAAATAAAAAAACCTTTCCTGTTTATTTTATAATTAGAATTTTATTTAGATTAGCAAAGACTTCGGTGAATTTAAATTTAAAATTAATGAAATGGAGACTGATGCCCAATTTGGATTTGGAAAAGATTTCTTCAACTCGGTGTCTGCTAATGGGCGCTGGTACATTAGGTTGTGTTGTTGCACGAAATTTATTGGTAATATTTTACTAACCAGGGGCCAATTTTTGACTCATATTCAATTATCACTTTTACCAGGCTTGGGGCATAACAAATATAACTCTTATTGATAATGGGAAAGTGTCTTTTTCAAATCCCGTTCGTCAAAGTCTATTTACTTATCAGGATGCATTAAATGGTGGCAAAGAAAAATCCACTGTTGCCGCACAACGTCTTCAAGAGATATATCCAGGAATTGTGAGTAAATAACTTTATGTTTAGTATTTTCAGGTAAAATTTTATTACAGATAGCAACAGGTTACAATTTACATATTCCAATGCCTGGTCATACAGTTGGTGAATCGATGATGACGAAAACAATAGAAACAATTAAAACGCTAGAAGGATTGGTACAACAGCACGATGTTATATTTTTGCTAACAGATTCTAGAGAAAGTAGATGGTTGCCAACAATGCTAGGAGCATATTTTGACAAGGTAATGGATCAGATTTATAGTAAATAAATATTAACAACATTTTATTATTTTTATTAGATTGTGATGAATGCAGCTCTTGGCTTTGATAGTTATTTGGTAATGCGTCATGGGAGTAGAAAGAATGTCGATGAGGATGTAGATAAATCAATTCAAACAATAAGCAGTTTGAAGTGTATTCAAGGTGACCAATTGGGATGTTATTTTTGCAATGATATAACAGCACCTGGAAATGTAAGTATGTAGTAGATATACTCGTAGTATTATTAAAAAATGCTAAATTTTTATTTTATCAAAATATCTCTGAATCTGGTCGTGAATATGTTTCAAATCCATCACAGTTAGAGAAACCCCTATTAATGTGATCGACTGATGTGATTTCCAATTGTAATCCTTTCATACTGTATATTTTGAATCCATAGAGTTTTTCAAAGATATCTAGAGTTCGATATGAAAATGATGCAAAAAACTTGCCATTTACAGCGAATAGAAATTCCGTCATTGTCATAGCAATGGCAAGTTTAAATTGTTCATTAATAGCAAATGGAAATACTCCATCCCGATCTTCTATACCAAATCTGAAAACATTTTAATTATTGGAATTTTTTTTTAATGAAAGGCTGCTCAAAAGTCATCCATTTGCATCACTGCATTGAGCCACCCTTGTAACTCTTACTGTAAATTATCATCTGTTGCATTGCGTACAACACAGTACTCAGGCTTGAATCTTGGATTGAAGTGTAATGCTTCCTTTTTAGATCCAGATTCAGGAAAACTCAACAGAAACTTTCCTTTAGGATTACCATACGGTATACCAGTTATGATGATGATATGTCCTGAAATGTAATTAAATTAGTGCCGTTCTAAAAGATTGTCTAATTGCTAATATTAAAAAAAAACCAACAAATGGAACGGAATGTATAAAGGTGATTACCAACACTCCGAAAACAGTAAAAACAGGAACGTACGAACTTTTGGGTCAGGTCTCCTGAACTAACTCTTGTAAGCTTTTCGCTTTTTATCTTTTAGTAAATGCCCTTTGGGTTTTCCTTAAAAAAATGGAGTCCGCCTGATCCCTTACGCCGAGCCTGTGAATTAGAGGTGGAAAAAACGCGGATTTTTAATCCCGTAAAAGCGGATCTTTCCAGGAAATTTTAAAATATTATACTTACCTCAGCGACCTGAAGATGATGCACGCCACGTTCCCGAATCTGATGGAGTGGATTTTTTTGGGATCGCCTATACTCGCCGAATACTCGAACTTTTGTGGATGTCACGTTTTTGCGCTTACACTACCCTCTTCGTTTCTTTTTAACACACTCTATCTACACTATTTCACCTCTCTTTTTAACTTTCATTTTCAATTTTCTATTTTTTTAAAATACAAAATTCCATCCCCCACAACCTATTCGCTTGGTTGCCGTCATCTTTCTACCTGTTCTCTACCTTTTTTCTTTCCTTCTTTTATTCTCTCTATTAAGCCCAAATCCGCTTGTACATCACGCTGATGGCTTGGAAAAGAACTACGGGGCTGTGAGATTGAGGTGCATTTAGTGACAGACGAATGTATTTAAGTGCAGATAAATATGTACGTACATAAAAAAAAACCACAAACCTACCTGCAGATCGCTTCAGGTTTCCTTCCCTTTTCCAAATTCACTTCTACTATATTCACTTATCAAGGAGAAAACCCAAGGTCTTACACTCTTAAAATTAAATACAAATAAAAATTACCTGCTTGAAAATCTTTTGGTACAACATTACTAAACGCAATAGTTTTATCTTCCGATTGATTTATCGGATGCGGAACCGGATAAATTGATCGATGATCAATTTGTGTTACCGCCTGTACATCTTTATAGACCGCAATCGTTCGTACTGTACTTAATGACATTTTAAACGGATATGTACAGTAAGCAATTTTATTAACGGCAATATAAAATTTCGTTTCACCAACAAACACGTATATTTGAAAATCATCACCTTAAATTAAAAAAAAAAAAAAAACAATAAAATAATTAAAATTACTTCCTATTTGATTAAGTAAAAATGTTCTAACCACTAACCAGGTATTAATGGATTATTTAATGAAAAATCATCTCGATTTTCTTCACGTTCTTCATCACTCCATTCATCATTTCCAAAATAACTACTTCTAACAATTATATCCTCATCGAAACGAACCGATATTTGTAAAGGAATTGGTGCATCTTCATGTTTTCCGGACATAAAACTAATATCTAACCTATAATGACGTATATTTTCGATTTAAAAAATATTTTCGATAAATAAAAAAAACACTACCTAGAAGCACCATCGATTGTCTTGCCACCAACAACCAAAATATGACCGGTTTCAATAGGATGAGAGATATTTCCTTTATATTCAGTTGTCATTTTTTTTTATTTTTTATTCTTTTTGAAAAACTAAAATTATAATTTCTTATGATTTCGTTTCTTAATCTTATCTTATCACATTATTTGTTAAATGTGTTTACAAAAGAAAGAAAACACGTTTAATGTCTTGGTAGGTGTATTAATTGTCTTTGGTAGAACGAGACCTCATATCACGTCTGTATTATTTAAAAAATGTTAGATATTGACAGTAACTAAGGTAATACAGTAGATTCTCGCTTATATTTACTCTCGGATATATTTACCCCAAAAGTTTTGTATGAAAATTTGAAATTATATTTACATCAAGCGAATTTTGATACCTTACTCTCAGTTATATTTACTAGGCATACATTTTCACTCATATTTACAACAAACACATATGCGCGACGGTAAAAACACATTTGAAAATCCAGGACCGTCCTGGTATATCAAGTAAACAATATTGTTTTCCATTATAAAATTAGGATATATTAATAAAAATCACCAAAAATGTTACGGTTGCTCTGCATCACGACGCCACGTGTTTAGTTTTTTTCAAGAATTCAATTTTTATGTCGCAAAGTAAGAAATTACATTGTATTTTGGCATTTTAAGTTGAGTTTGTAAACGGTCAGCTATTGTTTTCGTGAGTAACAGACAAGTAGTTTTCTTCATCAGCTTCCTGCAATAGTCGTGTTGGAATTCCAGGTTGGTATCCCGATTTTTTATTAATAGGCTCTTGTCATTAATAATACTCTAAATCTGTCTTTACGCCTGGTTCCGTATTTAATTCACATATTCATTTGTCCAATGTCAAGCTCACCGGAGTCTGCCGAGTTTTACTTACGAGTTTTTCCCTAAATAGGTGGCTGTTCAACAACTATATTCCATGTATGTTAAAAAAAATGATAAAATGGCATTAAATATAAATGAACTTCCAAATTTCTCCTTGTTTTTTTTTTACTCTCAGTTATATTTCAAACCCTGACATTTAATTGGTAAATATAATCGAGAGTCTACTGTAATTAGATTTTATATGTGAAAACATATTTTCTATATCTTCTATACTTAATCTATTTGGAACTTTGTCATACTTATCATTAGTATTCGTTGTAAATAGGGAATCCAATACCAGGATACCGGTTAATTTTGTCCAGAATTAAATACCAGTATTCAAAGATTCAGTACCGGTATTTGAACTAAAATAATATTTTGATACCACGAAAACTTAACACACGTAGACAAAATTAAATTTAGTATTGCATGGATTTTAGTATCAATTTAGGCGATAATAGTGGTACAGTGGGAAAATGTTTAATTTAAATTTTGACTTACAGCGCTGTGCATTAAAATAGGTGTAAGGCATATTTTGTATGAAAAAGTCGGAATTCAGTAATTTCTCCTAGTTGTTAGGTTTTATATATGAGAAACCTATGAATGCAGATATTCATTATTTTCAAACGCTAATATTTTCTGAAAATATGGAAGTGAAATAAGGACAGTTGAAAGATTTAAGGATACCCTGTTGTGCAAAAAAATAGATGCGGAAAATTCAAAGCTACGAAATGTCCAATTAAAACCACCTATTTTTATGCACAGCACTGTATTTATTTATTTCATTAAAATTAATTTCCAATTATGTTATATATAGAACGCTTTTTTTTTGTATGTACAGTACAGACTCGATAATTGCACTGATATAAAACAAGGCCATGTGCAATTATTGAATAATGACTGAATTGATAAAACGTGTAAAAATTAAACAAAAACACACAACGCACAAACACAATTATAATTTTCCTAGAAAAACCTTAAAATAGAAGAAATTTTTAGATATTTTACCGATTTGTGCAAAGATCGAGTCTGTTTTTGGTGCAATTACAGGGTACCTAATATATTTATTTTGTCTCGTGCAATTATAGAGGTTTCAATTAGAGGGTAGTACCATTACCAATCTGAACTTATTTTTAATCATTTCAATCGATTTGCAGATTATCCAACAAATTTATGGATCTTTATTTAACGGTTCGCCCAACACGCGTTGAGTCCGAAAGGGCTTTTTCTGTTGTCGGTGTAATTTTAAATAAATTGTAGTGCAGATTGGATGATCAAATGCATTTATATTGCAATTGAAATAAACATAAATTTGTATATATAATAACTAGGGCCCGGATATTTAGACAATCGTCTATTTTTATTGGGACCTGATATTCACATTCTGACAATGCACAAATCTGTTTCAAAAGTAATTTTTTTCTTTTTTGTCTATTTTGCTTTATTTTGACTAAAATGTCTATTTTGTTAATTTTAGTGTCTATTTTAAAAATATTTGACTATTTCGACTAAATTTCGAAAATCATTTGTGGTGAATCCGACATAGAAGTAGAATTTTTAAACATTATTTAGACATTATTTCTTTCAAATTTGCTCCTATTACAACATCGTGTGGTGTAGAAAGATCTTTCAGTGCTTTAAAAAATTGATTAGCCGACAGTAGATTTGTTTTTATGAAAAAATTTAAAAATTGAGTTGTTTTTCTTTCGAATTTTTTGAGTTTTTAATTTTTTTGTGTTATTTAGTATTATGTATATTTGAATATTTTTGATGTTTTTTTTTCTACTTTTTAGTGTCTATTTACTGTCTTTTTTAGATGTCTATTTTAAATTTTTTAGTGTAAATATCCGGGCCCTAATAATAAGCCATAAATAATATAAATAATTTTTTAATAAAGTTTAATTCAAATTTTTTTTTTGAATACCAACATTATAATTTTATAATACCGAAACACCGGTATTGATTTATTGTCCGGTATAGGATTCCCAAGTTGCAAACAAATATCCCAAAAGCTTAATTTTAATAAACGCTGGCGTCTATTTCTGAATAAGCCTCAAAGCCATCACAATCACCATAGCCCATATTCAAATGATCAACGCCACTTATTTCCAGTTGAAGACCATTTCCCACATTAATTTTAAAACCATTTAATTTCTCCAATTGATTTGTGGATCGATAATAAAATTCTCCGAAATATTGACCATTAACGCTGAATTTAAATTCATTTTCGGTAAATGCAATGGCCATTTTAAATCGCTGACCTAACTGAAATGGAAAACCACCATCGCGTTCTTCTTGACCAAACCTTATAATGGAAATAATTTTTATTTTAATAATTTATTGATCCTTGGCAAATTTCACTTGAAATAGTCATCCATAGCATTTCGAACAACAGTATAGATTGGTTCGAATCTCGGATTGAAATGTAATGCCTGTTTAAATGATGTACCTTCTGTAAAATATAATGAAAACGATCCACAGGGATTTCCACTTGGTGTTCCAGTAATAACAATAACATGTCCTGCATAAAGGAAAGTCGTTAATTTGTACAAAGCAAAAATTAAAAATGGCCGAACTACAATTGTTTAGCATTTTTGAATAGTAAATTGTTAAGGATCCTCTAAATATTATGGATAAAAAATAAAATCTGTAGTAGACAGAAACGTTCTACATACAGAAAGGTTAATTCGAAATATATTAAGAGAAGGCCCAATAACAAGCAATACTGCCTTCCCTCTGAAAAAAGGCTCATGTCTTATGTTCAAAATAAGGTCTTTTATTCGAATAAACAAAATAAATTCTGTTGGCCGATAAAGAAGTCACATTTACAAATCCAATCCTTGTTTCAAATAAAATTCTTGTTAACCACCTTCAATCACTTAGCAGTCGCTAAGTCATTTATCTGAAGTATGAAGTATTCTCACAAAAAAGAGATCGTTAGATCAATTAAGATAAATGTAACTAGAGTATTATACAGTAGGCCTAAGTAAAGGTCGTGATTCATAAAAAATCACACTCTTATTAAAATCAATCAAATCAATATGGAGTTTATACGGCGAAATGTCAATGAAAAATATTTTCATTTTTTCGAATACAATAAACAGTAAAATAGGTCTTTTGTTTTTGGTTTTAGTCATTTCGAGTCATGTTATGATCATTCGGAGTCATTCTTTTTGACAGTATTTATATAATTATGTCTTCCTTTTTCGTATATATTAAAAGTTTTAAAACCATTAATTTTACCTGGAACAAATTTCATTGGAATATCATTACTAAACGCAATTTTATTATCGTCAAATTGTAGTGATGGCAATGGTGTTGGAAATATAGACCTGTGATCAACTTGTCTAATGAATTGAACATCTTTATTCACTTCTATCGTTCGTATCTCGATAATTGGCATTCGAAATGCATATCTACAAAATGGCATCCCATTAATGGCAATATGAAATGAATCATCTCCAATGTAAATATAAAATTTAAAAAATTCTCCTAAAATATAAAAAAATATTTTTAAAAACCGTTAAAAAGAAAGTATTTAGTACTTAATACCTGGGACTAGTGGATTTTGTTGAGCATTTTCATATATGTTTTTAGAACGATCTTCAGAGCCCCAACCGCGTTTTATTTTTGAATTTCTTACTATTACGTTATCATCAAATCTAACACTGATATGAAGTGGAACATACGCATTTTCGTGTTTACCATTTTTAAAATTAATATCTAGTCTAATTAAAAAATATTCAAAAATAACTTAAAAAAATAAAAATAGAATTCTACTTTGTGGCGTCCTCAATGGTTTTACCAGATATAACAAATACGTGTCCGGTAGTCACAATACTCGCAATATTTCCAATAAATTCAACAGCCATAATTTGGAAAACTATTTTGATGTAAAATGTACAACACTGACACTCTGACTAATTTCCGCACAGTCAATTTCTTATAATGCCGTAGGTATGCCATAATTGTGGGGCTTATCGCATTTTGTTCTGTTTGATGGTGGACTTTTGGTGTTGTTGATAGAAAAATGAGTAACAAAACTTTTTACGACTTATTCGACTTTATTTTATCTTATCATTTAATCGTGCGAAATAATTGTTTTTTAAAATATTTCAATTTCACTTGCATTAATTCAGTTCAGTTATGATTTGGAATTTTAATTTTTTGATTTAATCTTCTCGGCCATTTTACAATACAGTGAGTATGATATGTATTCGGACGAATCAAATTTCTGAAAAACTGTATTGAAAAAATGGAAAAATTTCTTTTAAAGCACATTTTTTACAGTCTCGTTCGGTAAAATAGGGTATATTTTGTATGAAAAAATCAAAATTCAGTAATTTCTCCTAGTTGTTAGGATTGATATCTCGTTTCTTTTTTAGCTTACATTATCATTATATACATATGTATTACCTGGACCTGTTCCACACAGATAGCTTTATCTCGTTTATTTCGTTGTTAATGGAGATATTCTTTATATGTCGTTAATTCTAAAGTGAGACAAAGAATTCTGAAATTTACTTGGTCTTCTTGTCAATAAAATTGCTTTAATATCGCTATCAACTTGAATTATTATTACAACAAATATTATTGTAGGAGTACTGTCAAAGTGTAGCAGGTTCTCTTCCACATTTTCCTTCTGTTTAGAGAACATGCAAAATATTTTGGCTAGAACTTACTCGTGATTTGTCAATCTGTGTAGTAATTTGTTTCTGGTTTAAATTCAGAAATGAATTTTTTTTTATAAAATTTGTGTTTTATTAAAATTAAATTATTAATTATCTTACAGTCTATGAAAGACCGAACACTCGATCAACAATGTACCGTAACACGACCTGGTGTCTCTAATATAGCCGGAAGTTTGGCAGTTGAATTGCTAGTCTCGTTATTACAACATAAAAACAGAGAACTGGCTCCAGCATATATAGCTACCGGAACAAATCTGGAATCGGATAGCCGAAGCTGTATACCCGAAGATATTTTAGGCATAATCCCCCATTCAATACGTGGCATGTTAAGTACATTCGATCAAATTCTGCCGGCTACCGAGAAATTTCCACAGTGTATTGCATGTTCAGAGGTAAGATACATTAATCTACGAGAGAAAATGTTTTTACCGTAGTTACTCCGTTTTTTTTTTATTTATACAGAAAGTACTAAACGAATACAAAACCAATGGCAATGAATTTTTACTGAAAGTTTTTGAATCGACAAAATATTTAGAAGACTTAACCGGAATATCAGAACTGATGAATTTTGAGCAAGAGGTGAGTCATTTTTAATATTATGAAGAAAAACAATCCGACAATTTTATGTACATTTTAGATTATAGAGTATAGCGGATCAGACTTTGATGTGTCTGATTAGACATGTATAGTAAATGATCGTCTATATCAAATATAGGTACAATTTCACTTAAATTATTGTAAAGAATTTATTATTTATAAATACAAATCTTTTGAATCAACATTTATGGTGATTATTGTAAACACGTGTAAATGTAGTACAGTCTGTTCCATATAAACGTATCTCCAAAAAATGCATTTAAAATGCCAAAATAGCTTTCAATTAACATTTATTCTTAATATTTACATTAAAACCCTTTGCGCATTTATATCAGTATGGTGTCAATTATTGCTTGGTATATTTTCGTACAATTTTCGGCTAAGTTTTTCGCATATTCTGAATGTAGATCTTTCCAAATCCGCTTCACTGCCTGTATAAGCTGTCGGATGTTTCTTTCAATATTTTACCACTTTTTGTCCATGTAATTTATTACCCAAAAATATGACTCATCGATAAACATTATGTTGGTCCAATCACGATCCAAAAGTTTTCTTTTGCCCACTCAGTTGACTATATCTCTGAAACGAATGAAGCTACAACGTCTAAACCGGTATCGTTAGATGAGTTTATTCTTCCCGAAAAGCGATGTAATTTGAACACAAATAAAGTTTACGTTTTGAAATAATTCGATAGAATAATGCTGGCCATATGGCGGGCTTACAGGTTAAGTATGCCAAAAATTATAAAATTGATATCTCTCTACCATCAACACACCCGACATTACAAAAAAAAAACATCTTCCACATCAATATATGAACAAAATGGAATTGTGAAAGAAGTCCTAACATCTAACATTCGTTGTCACTTAATATTCATCAGTCATTTCTTCTAATGACAAATTTGTATTATAAGACTGAACACAATTTCCTTAACAAACGACATAAAAAGTCAAAATAAATTTAGAAGACTTGCCACATGCAAATATTTTTTTCATTAAACAATTTAAAGAAGAAAGAAGAAATTTAGGATTTTCAAATTTAATTTGTAGTACCAAAAATTACATTAAATCACTATAGTAAAGTAAATACACAAAACAACATATCCTTAAGATAAAGAGTCATCATTTTTCTCAGCTCTATTCCGTGTCATCTTGATATTTCAGTTGATTCTGGTGTTTCATCATCTGTGTCACTTTCACTATCAGACATTTTGATATCCCAATCGTACAACAGTTCACTATCCACAGAATCCTCTCTCCCTAATGTAGAATGTTCCGTTGCATCCTCTTCTTCATAAAATAATGTTGGATCTTCTGGATCTTTTTTTGATATTTTTGAATCACTATCATTTGAAGATTTCACACATTTTGTATATTCCAAATCTGTTCGGCTACAATTTATTTCCGGATAGATTTTTGGATATAGCTTCTCAAAGGTACATGGTTCTTTGACAAATTTATGTACATCACCATTAGCATTTGTATATGGAATGAAACCAAATCTAGCCAATGTTACTAATCCAAATTCTTCTAGTTCAGCAACAGTAAGTATATGATGACGATTTCTTTGTTCCATTTTCTGCACAATTCTTGACATTTTCTTTAACCTTTTTTCTTAATCTAAGCACTGTACTTTTTCAATGCGTTATCAAAACACTGATACTGAAGGGTACATTGCCAGTATGTTCGATTTTATAGAGATTCCCCTTCCAAACAAATTTTCGACATTTCTTCAAAAATAAAACGCCCTTTACCAATTTTATTTATAAGACCAACCCTTTCTTCGTATAATATTTGCGTGTAATTATACCAATTCTCTACTTAAACAATAAAACATTAATTCTGAATACCAATATTGACTCATAAAGTAAAATAACTACCTGCTGTATTGCAATAGGATCTTCTTAATTTTTATTGGGTCCCATTTATTCTGTCTCACACAATTTACGATAACAGCAAAATGGTTGATTGATGCATGGACCAGAGACATTCTGTTATTTGGTTTAAAACTACGCCCAAGTGTCATTTAATTATTTAAGAAAAATGTTTAAAAAAGACATTTGAGCAGGAAAAGAAAGCCCAGTTATACTTAGCGTGACAATTCCCGCCATTATTATTATAAAAAACTAGACTATGATTTACTAATCAAAAACCACACGCGCATGATTTATTAGATTCTTAAAGCTCTATGTGACCTATTAACATTATTCGCATCGGGCTATTTTTCACAAACTTTTCATATTAATTGGGATATTTTTCCAATTAAGAAAACTTTCTATGTCGCAAAACGAGAATTCTTGTTTAACGATGCGAATGTCTTAAATTTAAATAATAGGGTATGGTTGGTACTAGTGATTAGTAAAATATGTGTAATGTATCGAAATTGTTTAATTTTTTTGGATAAAATTAATTCAGATTATTGTGTGTGTATTGGGTTGTGCGGTGATTGATGCGCTTCGACCTATTTAGATCTATTGTGCCCCCCCTTCTTACTTCTATCTTCATGGAGCTACTCCATTATCTAGAGTACCTCCTCAAGTCCAGTTTCCTTTAGGAATTTTAGGATTTTGAGTGGATTTAGGGATGGAAGGTCGCTCTCGGCTAGGCAGTACTCTCCCATGTGATCTCTTCGCATTCCGTGATGAGATGTATTGGGGTTTCATCTGTTTCTTCACAGAACCTGCACGTGCCGCTTTCTTCCAGACCCAGCTTCTTTAGGTGTCCCTTAAGCCTGCAATGGCCTGTCAGATATCCAGTCAGCATTCTAAGTCTGTTTTTGCTAATTCTTATACTAGTCTCATACCTCTTTCGGTTATAATTCCGGAGTAGTATTTTAGATTCCCTTAGCTTAGAAAGTTCATTCCATTGCTTGGCACTTCTCTCTTCTTACTCCTTTTTCAGTTCTCCTCGGATTGTATTTGTTCAGATTATCATGATCAAAATTAAAAAAAACAAAATAATAAAATTGGCCCAAATGACAGCGTAATATTTGTCAGAATTTGTAAATGTAACGAATATTATCGTTGGAATTTACCAGGTATTTAGTTGCAGAAGACTTTTATTCTAAAAGAAAAGTACATATCTGGTCCAACGTTCAGGCAATTTATATATATTTGGTAGTAATTAAGTAAAGTATAGTAAATAAAGATAAATATCTCGATTAAACTTCGCCAAGTCACGTTGTTTAGATTAGTATTGATTCCCAAAAAATATCTGTTATATTATTTATACTTAAATTTATTCTCGCGGACAAATTATTTGACGGTATCAGCATCAAAGTAGCAATATCGAGTGCAAGTGGATATTTCCAATTTAAATACAGAAATCTCCTCGTATAACACGGTTTTGTAATTTTCAGCTTTTGATCTTTTAACTTCCTAATACAGATAACCTTCAAAACTGCAAGCGCACTGTACAAGAGACGTCCGCAATTTGTTGCAAAAACGCGTTATACGAGGGTATACTTTAAAAAAAAAAATTTATATGAAGCTCTATGCTTCAATCATGGTTTTATAGTTAACTCTACATGAATCATAGTACAGAACAAATAGTATATACTATTTGTTCTGTGATCATAGTAATAAACATACTAATTATCATAACTGGCTTTGGCGTCGGACTGAGTCTTGTATAAAGTGGCATTACCCTGGAACTTAACCTCTGCGTTATACAAAGCGTACCCAGTGACGTAGCGTGAGTTTTATTTTTGCCTATGCAAAGTACATCTAAAATTCTTACTATAATCCGCGTAACTCGATTTATAAATTTTTTTCGGTTTTCTAACAAAATATCCAGAAAATCATCAAAAATCTTTTCACACACGGTTTCAATGGTGCTTTTTTTTAATACAATTCTCACGCGGTCAAAATTCAGATTTGATTCATTATTCTAAGGGAATTTGGTAACATAACAGTTTCTCTGTATGTTTCTTCTAATGTTAAAAATCAACATTAGCAAGTTCCCGTGCTCTCGTACACTATGCAGTTTATAAACGTTGCAAATGTTATAAAAGTAAAAATAAATTTCCGAGTCATTAACTATACTTTTGTAGTAAAAATAAATAAATAAAAATAATTCTACATATTATTTCAATTCATTCAGCATTTAGACAATAGTTGAACAATTACTTTCGCCAATATTGTGCCAATTTGTGAATTTGTTCGACCAGTGCTGGCATAACGGCCGTTATCGACAAATCCAGCAATCCCTGCAAATGTTGTACGGCCTCTTCATCGGTTAGTCCTAGTTTAAGGTTTTCCTCCACTTTTTTCACCGATTTATCCGGTTCCAATGCAATGTCCGGTACCGATGCATCGACCATCAACGAAAATAAATTCAACATAACATTTGCATGACGTCGTAAATGTAAAAATGCTGTATAACATTGTTTACGAAATTCATGATGATGCTCTGAACTAACACCGCCCATCGCCTCGACCATTTCTTTGCTAAGTTTCATTGGCGGTGGCATTGGTTTTGGATCACGTCCAAGAATATAACCAAAATCAATGTGAAATAATTTACCGGATGTGGTTAGAAGTAAATTATCTAAATGACGATCGCCAACACCTTAAATAGTGAATAGTTAATCGAAATACATGTGAATTACTCTATTGTAGTGAAATTATAAGTGCATACCAAGCAAATATGTTATAACACAGTAACCGGCACAACTTCGAATATATGTATCCATAATATCTGATGAAATTCCATACGGTGCTGTTTCGCACGGATGATGCTTTCGAAAGAAACTATGTATACTGCCTTCGGTGGCCAGCACTTCGGCAACAGTAATTGAATCGATATATTGCATAAAACCATGTTTGGAACTTGTTGCTAACACACGATATGGTGTCAGTTTGAGATCTAAATTTTCACGTCGTAACAGTTTATCCATTAGCGTTATCATTTGAAGGATTAACTGATCTTGTCTTAAATCATCACCATACTTAAATATTGCTACATACTCTTTGTCGGTTGATGTTATGAACGTTAGTCTATATTTAAAAAAAAAAACAATAAGGATTAAATAGGCAAAAATCGAAATTAATGGTATGAGTGTACTTGGATGGCATAAGTGCGCTCTTAAAGAGAGTAACATTTTGTGCGACTATTCCACGTATTGTAATGTCTGGATCCAAAGGAAACGGTATCCCATCGAAATTGGCAAAATTTATTCTAAATGCATCAGCGTCGCTTAGCAACTGCTGAAACTTTTCAGTCTTTTTCTTTCGATTACCCGATTCTTTGGCCACAATTTTTACTAATTTAACAAGTTCATCGATAAATATTTGTTGTTTATCCAAATTGATTTTTGTCTGCTTTAATTCTGGATTACCTGTAATCATCTAATTAACTATACATACAAAATAATTTTCTGTCTACTTTTTTACCTAATGCCAATGTCCGTTTGAATGTTTTTAATACTTTTACATACATATTTTTAACGCGTTCATCTTGTTTCCGTACCGATTCTTGATTTTCACACTCAATGTACAAATACCAATACAAATAATTGGCCAATGCCGGATTTCGGCATGCTCGCTGTATAAGAAATGCGGCCAAATCACATGTTGGTATCGAATTGTCACTCATCAATGTATTTGATGTTTCCGATATGTCCGATGTGGAATTGTTATTTTCACCAGACGATGAATTATCATTGACAATAGAAATATGTCCATCGTTAAAACGGAGTTCCGATGAAATTTGAGATTTTGCCATATTTGAGGCACTACTGCCATTTAATTCACCTATGTGCAACAATCTTTTAATTCATTGATTTTGATTAAAATATTGAAAAATTTACTATGACTGCCAATTGAATCCGATGTAATACTTTGATTTTCATTGTCATCTAGTGATTGAAGAACTTCATTTTCGGGAGCTAGTTTTCTGAATGCTTCCTGTAATATGTGGTTAAAATTAGATTTGAATAATAGAAATGGAACAATAGTCCCGTACATCAATATCGACAAAATTTTCATATTTTAGAGCTTGAACCAATTGCAGTAAATATAATACGAGATCCTCATCTGGAGCTTGTTTGAGTCTTGTTATTGCGTATCTATAAAAAAAAAAATTAAAATTATGCCATTTTTATGAAGAGCCGCTCTTTTTCTTTCAAATTTAAAGACGCCCATATGAAATTTCACAGATATATTTGGTTCCGCTAACTTTTTTTTCAATGATTCAACTTACCTACGTACAACTGGATGTGAAAATGACGGACTTAACAATTCTAATGCATCTTCAACGTCCATTGGTGCCCATTGTGATAGAAGATTCAATGCCTGACGTACTTCACCAACGGTTTCCCAATTGATGCATTTCAAAAATTTGGTCAACGCTTTTTTGTGCGTACTTAAATAAAAACGAAATTTCCATACCAAATCTTGTTCTTCGCTGGTCAACGAATATGTTGGCGGATATCGAAAGACAATCGTATGTAATTGATCTCGAACACTAAAACAAGTATTTCAAGTATTTTAGTCAGGTCCGTTATTTATAATTTGAAATTATACCTTGCTGTTGGTTTGGCATCTCTATCGGATAAACCAGATCGAGCTGAACGGGCTAGTCGATGGTGTTTCTTTTCAACTAAATTGTCCTGAAAATATTTTTGTTCTTGTTATTATTAAATACCAATTGGTGGACGATAATAATTCGATTTCTTTTCTAACACTAAGAATAACACCTTATTCTTCTTTGGCCATGACCATTTCATTTTAGCATTGTTATAATATGCAAGCATAATAAATTAAAAATATATTTTACAATATATAGTACATACATATATGTATTATTGAGTATATTTAACTCTTACCCACGTATAAATATTGTTTACGCGTAATGCCATAATTAGGCATAGGAGATATACAAACGTCACAAATTAGACTATTAGAGTAAATCAAAATGTTTTCCTCTAATTATTCGTTACAATAATATGGCATTGAATTTTGTATTATACTAAGGAAGATAACAAATATAAAGAATACGAAAATATATTTATATGCACCAGTGTACGACAATGCTACTACCTCGTACGCATTTTAAATCCAAGAAATTTCTAAGAAAGTTTCCTATAATTATTTCTAATTTTTTAATGGTCCCTCTAACAATTAAAAAAAGAAAAAGGACTAATTGTTTAATCTTTTAGTTTCAAAATTAAAAAAAATCCTTTTGTCCAAATTGACGACCAATTTCTCGATGACTTATGCACCACAATATTTAAAACTTTCGCAAATCTTTTATTAAGTAATTACAAGGAAACAAAATAAAATGTTTACCTGAACCATATTGTCTCAAGGTAAAATTAATTATTTTTCGAATTAAGATGCTGGCTAATAGTAAATTGTTAAAGGACAAAGGGTCGTAGAACAAATGACACTTAAATATAAAGAACCAAAAGTTATATAGATTTTTTCTTAGTAAAAACTAATAAAACCAGTAAAGAAGGAATAATTGGCTATTATAATAAACCCGTATGAGTAGTTGTTTATTATCTACGGGTTTCTATATTTTGTCTGTACAACAAATATATTGTTTCGAATTTTCCCGCAGGGAATAAAAAAAAACACGCTTCCTGTGGCCAAATTCCTTCGTTTATTGCGATAAGAGAAATCAAACAAAATAAACTAAATTTACGTTAATAGTTATAAAAAAAGGAGAGAAATACACTTGACTGATTTAAACACTTGAATTCGGATATGGCGGAGGGTCGCTTAACAATTAACTTTAACTTCTTTGTATAAAAAAAACTTCTACTAATTACTTGGCACCGATTTAAACTCTTTAACACACCACAATGCAGAACAACCAGCCAGAGCGGGTTTCAGCCTTTTTATGACTTTTTCCTCTCCATTTTGGCTATTTGGGCTTGATCGACTACTCCGGAAACCAGAATGGAAGCTCAATTAAGTGTAATAAATAATTCAATATTATTGCTAATACTAATTCTATTATTATTATAATGGAATATAATAAAAAAAATATATAGGTCGTCGTTACAATATATTGAGTAAATTAAAGTGCGAAATGAACCAGGTCTTTTTTAATTTAAGGGGTTGGGAGGGGGCTGTAGAGCTGATGACCCTTCACTACTGAGACCTAAAAGATCTATTGTAGATGCCTCTATTGATATTTAAATGTCCTCTATTAGCGAGGTGTTGTTAATGAATTGTAGCACCCGAGAGGGGCTGTTCTGTCGGATGTTGTTTGGAGTCAGTATGTAGCCTCCTAAGTGGCGAAGTCGCTTATGGGCCAAAGCCGGACAATCGCAGAGTATGTGTTCCGCTGTTTCGTCTTCTTCGAGAAAGAAGCGGCACGAAGGGTCAGGTGTTTTGCCAATTTTATGAAGATGATATCTCAATTGACAGTGACCTGTAAATAGTTCAGTGTAAATTTTGAGGCTGTTTTTATGAAGCCTAAGCAGCTTGTCAGCTCTTTGTTGTGAATGCGAATTTATGAATTTCTTCGCGTGATGTTGACCAGGGATGGTTTCTCATTGGGGCCGCTTTTCGCCCTCTTCCCAGTCTATTGATGCCTTTTTGATTGTTCCTTTGGACAGTCCACAGAAATGTTCTGAACATTTTAATTGAATACAAATGAATAAAAAAATGAAATGAAATGACATATAATTGATTGCAGCGCCATAACGGTAGATCGTGGAATATTTTAGTCTATGAATGAAATCTTAATTCTTTTATTTTCTATCATTTTCGTCATATTCATTTTTTACGTAATCCAAATATTTTTCGAGTAAATGACTAAAAACCCTAGAAATGACATAAAATTGATTACAGCGCCATAACGGTATGTCATAGAACTTTTTAGTCATTTATGTATTCTCTATAATTGTTGTAATATTAATTTTTTCTACATTCCGACTATCTTTCGAGTAAATGAATAGTTTATATCAAAATTGGGTGCACTGCAAAAACAATAAAGATCTACATAATAAATTGTCAAAATTTTAGATTTTAAACTTCAGCCTTTTAGTCAGAATCTAGATTTCGAATGGAAAAACGGACATGCATATTTCGACTAAGAATTTCACGAGAAAGACAATGGTGTTAACATTTTTTTTTTATTATACGATAAGTATTAAGGGGCGTTACAAGAGACTAACATCATACATCAATAGATTAGACTACATGTCATTGAACACTGTGTATAGTGTAAACATAAACATATTGATCTCTACTACTAGCAGATGACACACACAAAAAGAAATTAAAAAAAGACTAAGATTAAAACATCTTACATACTCGTATATAATTATGTTGATATTTACATTTGAAATATTTACCCATTCAAAGCACCAAACTGTACAAAAACAACAATTTACATTTAAACTAAACTTTAATTTGATATTAACAATATTTTGAAGGAGAGCCCAAAAAAAAGACAGGATCCGACTACTACTCATAATTTATCTACCACAAAATAATACATTGGCTGTGTACAAATAAATGCAACAACTAAATGACTACATAATATTATAGAATTACATATTAGCCATCAGCCTAATCGGATTTTGTATTTATTCAATATAAATCCAAGAGCAAGACAATTTTTCCATTTTAGAGCCATTTAATAAGTAAGTTAGTATTGCTCGTATGGAAATTTAAATATGAAGATAACAAGAAATAATGGAGCTATTGTGTATTAGGTCAAATTTTGATTGGACAAAGATGATTTATTTCTCTGTTGCTTCATTAAATAATAATAATCAATAAAGATAGATTTCATGTGGAAATATTCTATAATTAAATTTGTCGAATAAGTACAGAAATTTAAATACTTGGGTGTAGAATTCTTCAGTATACTCCAGATACATCAGTAGTAATTTAGAAAAGAATTGTACTAGCACCTGTTGCTACTTTCCGCACATGCTAAACTGATAGGATCCAAGCTATTATCCAGATGGAAAATGTACAAAACACTTATACGTCCGGTACTGACCTATATGGATGCAAAACATGAACTTTAACCCTTTCTAAGGCCGTGGGAAGCATACTTCCCACCAAATTCAAAAGTGTGTGCACAAATACCTAGTACATT